>CM027397.1:2318705-2369497 GCA_015711505.1 Sylvilagus bachmani
GGACTAGAACCCGGTGTGCCGGTGCTGCAAGGTGGAGGATTAGCCTGTTGAGCCACGGCGCCGGCCAACCCTGGTCTCTTTAGATTAAAAATGTGAACCTTTTACTATAGAAACTGAGGCCGGCGCCGCGGCTCACTAGGCTAATCCTCCGCCTGCAGCGCCGGCACACCAGGTTCTAGTCCCGGTCGGGGCGCCGGATTCTGTCCTGGTTGCCCCTCTTCCAGACCAGCTCTCTGCTGTGGCCTGGGAGTGCAGTGGAGGATGGCCCAAGTGCTTGGGCCCTGCACCCCATGGGAGACCAGGAGAAGCACCTGGCTCCTGGCTTTGGATCAACGCGGTGCTCAGCCGTGGTGGCCATTGGAGGGTGAACCAACAGAAAAGGAAGACCTTTCTCTCTCACTCTCTCACTGTCCACTCTGCCTGTCAAAAAAAAGAAAGAGAGAAACTGAAATATTCCTCCCAGAGGCCCGTAGGAATGTTTTTTGTAATCGTTTGCTTCTGGGACTCCACACCAATATTAGCCCATTTTGAATACCGATTTTTTAAACCATTCGCAAGTTCGCTGGTATATGCATGCATGAGTTAACACACAGGGCTGAGCACCAGATTTAGACTGGCCCTTGGTGGAGGTGTGCTGGAGACACAGGGGTGAGTAAGGCCTGCATTTATCTCCAGGGAGCTCCGGTGCGGGAGGGTCTGCTGTGTCACCTCACAGGCAGCAGCGGCGCCATGGCGGGGCCAGACCCTGGGAGAGAAGCTGCAGGCAGGAGTGTGGCCCGCCCGCGGGGTGGCAGGGGCTGCTGGAGCCTAGGTGGTCTCTTGCCGCTCTGCACCTCTGCTGTGGAACCCACAAGCTGACCATGTGCCAATAAAACTTTATTTACAAAAACAGGAAGTGGGCCAGAGTTTGCTGATTATAGTAGGAGGTCCTTATTTAATAAGCCTGCCTCAGAGTTACCTGTCTGAAGGACCGTGATTGTGTTTGACCAACTGTTTGTTGACTGGCCCAGCCACTGTGAAGTTAGATGCTAACTTATCAAAGACTGGAAGCTGCAAAGCCAGTGGTTATGGTTATGTTTTGTGTAGCTCTTATAGCCAGCTTTGTTTCTAACTCTTAACATATTATTGAACATTGTTTCTTTTTATTTTTTAAAATCTTTATTTCATTTATCAGAAAGGCAGAATTAGAGAGAGAGAGGGGTCTTCTATCTGTTGGTTCACTCACCAGATGTCTGCATTGGCTATGACTGGGCCAGGCTGAAGCTAGGAACCAGGGTGCAGGGGCCCAAACACTTGGGCCATTTTCTACTGCTACCCCAGGTGCATTAGCAGGGAGCTGGATTGGTAGTAGAGCAGCAGGGACTGGAACCATGGCCCTCTGGGAAGCCAGCACTGCAGCCGGAGGCTTAGCCCGCTATGCCACAACACTGGCCCCTCTCTTCCATTGACCCTAAACATTTCTTTGTTATATTCTCCTCCAAACCTGGTTTGTCTTGTTAATGAGCAAAATAAAATCTTTAAAACACATCATATGTGAAAGGTCATCAAGAAATTCATGGAACTGCACTTTATAAAAAGGCCATGTGGATTTCAAAACTTTTACACCAAAATGAACTTACTTATAATTCTATTTTTAAAAAACTCTCACTTTTGTTGCGAGTTGCCTGTCCTCGACAGGACCAGCAGTGTGCTGGAGGCCCACACACGACCCGAGAGAGCTCAGGGTGTGGACTGCATACTCTCCGGCCTCGCCTGTGTCGGGGCTGGGGCAGCTTCGTCAGGGAGGCCTCCTAGGGCCACGTGCTCTCTTGGTCCCAGAGGCGCCTGCCATTTGCACAGAGAAGGAGCAGACGTGTTAGGCAGAGGCAATACCACTTGCACGGGTACAGGTGTTGGAGGCCGCTTGATGCCTTCAGGTGACAAGAAACTGCATCTTGAGAAACGTGGCAGAGCCAAACGGAGCCATGTGGTAATATGGCTCCCATCCAAGTCGATGCTCTTTAAAAACAGAAACCTAGGGGTTGGCACCATGGCTCACTTGGTTAATCCTCTGCCTGCAGCACCAGCATCCCATATGGGCACCGGGTTCTAGTCCCGGTTGCTCCTCTTCCAGGCCAGCTCTCTGCTGTGGCCCGGGAGGGCAGTGGAGGATGGCCCAAGTACTTGGGCCCTGCACCCGCATGGGAGACCAGGAGAAGCACCTGGCTCCTGGCTTCGGAGTCGGCGCAGTGCGCTGGCCGCAGCAGCCATTGGAAGGTGAACCAATGGTAAAGGAAGACCTTTCTCTTTCTCTCTCTCTCTCTCTCACTGTGGCCATTTGGGGGGTGAACCAACAGAAGGAAGACTTTTCTTTCTGTCTCTCTCTTTCTCACTGTCTATAACTCTACCTGTCAAATAAAAAAAAATAAAAATTTAAAAAAAAAAACAGAAACCTAGAAGGGTGGGAAGAGCAAGGATGTCTGACCTTGGACATCAGGTGGTCTCTGTCGTCCCCATCCATTTGGCCCTAGCCCTCAGTTTGCAGATCTCATTGAGTGAAACTAAAGCCCACGGTTAACTAGCATTGCCTTCCTGGGGAGTCCTCTTTCAGAAAATGGCAGAGGGGCCTCCAGGCTTTGACAGGGAAAGACCCTTCCCTGGAGACCCTCCAACACAGGGGGCTGTGAGCAGGTTTGAGATCTTGTTGGATCCTCTTTTCCTAGGATCTCCACTGCTGGAGTTGCAGGCTCAATTCACAGAGAAGTAAATCCACTCAGTGGCCTCTGGCTGAGCTTCGTCCATTACCCAGGAGTGCCCCTCCCTCCTCCGCGCAGCCTCCAGTGCTTACCAGTTCTCTGCGTTCCTCTTGGTCAGGTGGATGGAATGGTCTTGAATGCCAGAGCCACTGTCCTGCCCACGGGTGGCCCTGCTAAGCCTTGTCACCACACAGCAGCCCCTGCAGCCGAGATCTCGCCCTGAGTGGGGGTCCTCAGACAGGCTGAGGGAGGCCCACAGGGTCAGGAGGCCCCAGACTCCAGTGAGTGGGTCTAGGGCCGTTGAGGCAAGGGACAGACTGAATCCGTGCGTGCCCAGTGGAGTGCAGGGAGAACCTGCCCCAGTTCCAGCACCTGGGCCCAGCGTCCCTTAGCCTTTGTCAGCAGGGGGTCTGGGGAAGGGCAGAGACAGAGAAAGGAGTGGCTTTGCGAAGGTGAGTGAGCATCAGAGTTAGGCCTCTTAGGACTTGGAGAACAAGTGAAACCCACCACGCGCCCGGTTCCCTCACCAGGCGTAGGTAAGGAAGGGGATGAGGAGCAAAGAGGCCGCACCGGCTGCTGAGCCCAGACGGTGGCAGCAGGTGCCAGAGGCAAAGCGCCCCTGTGGCCACTTGGCGCGGGAGCTACACGTGCCACGTGCTTCCATAGCGTTACACCAGGGGGCTCGAGTTGACTGGCCGCACCCTAAAGTCACCTCTCTTTATTCCTGCCTGCTTTTGGATTGTAGCCGATTTCCCGAGAATTAACACGAGTGCTTTGGTTAGAACCTGGATGATTCCGTCCATGAGTAGGAGCGCACAGAAGCTGTTTCAGACTCTGAAACCAGTGAACCCTACGGCGGGGGCCCCAGGTAGACAGGGAGTCCCTTCACACCCAAATCCAACCGAATTGGACAGGATTTGGCCAAAAGGGATTCCTAACTGTTATCAGCAGCATACAGAATGTACTTCTGTGAGCTGCAGAACCATGGGCTAACGACTGCCTCTGCCCAGTATCTGGCCCAGGCCCCCAGCCATTCCCCCCACCTCAGGTACCCACTGAACCCTGAGAAGGTTCGGCGGCCTCAGACCACATTCAGTATCAGCTGGTCTCCTGGGTCTTTACAGACACTGAGGGAGTGGGGAGGGGCAGACAGCCAGCCACTGTGTGCCCCAGAGGGCCATCTTGGACCCTCTCCTCCAGGCAAGTATCCCGCACAGCCTTCATCGCCCTGCTTAGGCGTGTCCTCTTCTCCTCACTCTCTGAAGCGAGGATCTGAGGACTGCGTGGGCGTCCTGGCGCAGGGCCCCTCCCCTCCTCCTGCGGCCCAGGTGCACCCACCCTGCTGCTTGCCAGCTCCTGCTCGGCAGATCACCGTCCATCTGGAACTTTTGGCCACATTTGCTGATAGTTTCTTTTTTTTAATTGAGAATAAATACACATAACATACACTTAAGTGTAGAATCGACCATGTTAAAGCATGCAGGTCCCAAGCTAGCAGTCACTCTGCTGTCCCACCACCACCTCACTTCCATCTCCCAGAAGGGAAGTCCTGTGCCCAGTGGCACTCTCTCCACTGCCCTCTTCTGCAGTCCGTGGCAGCCACCAGTCTGCTTTCTGTCTCCATGGACCGACCTGTCCTGGATATTTCATAACATGGAATTATGCAGCACGTGGGCTTTGGGATCTGGCTTTTTTTTTTTTTTTTTTTTGACAGGTAGAGTTAGTAGACAGAGAGACAGAGAGAAAGGTCTTCCTTCCATTGGTTCACCCCCCAAATGGCCGCCACAGCTGGAGCTACACTGATCCAAAGCCAGGAGCCAGGTGCTTCCTCCTGGTCTCCCATGGGGTGCAGGGCCCAAGCACTTGGGCCATCCTCCACTGCACTCCCGGGCCACAGCAGAGAGCTGGACTGGAAGAGGGGCAACCTGGACTGAATCCGGCGCCCATGTGGGATGCGGGCGCTGCAGGCGGAGGATTAGTCAAGTGAGCCACGGCGCCAGCCCCAGGATCTGACTTCTTTCACTTAAGCGTGGTTTTGAGGTTCCCCATGTGGTAGCCGGTAGCCGGGCTTTGTTCTTTCAGTGGCTGGGTAATCGTCCACCATCTGGGTGTGTCACGCGTTGTCCATCCATTCATCAGTGGACGTGGGCCTGGGTTTTGCCTGGTGGCTGCTGAGAACAGTGCACTGTGAACAGGTGCTTACAGGTGCTTGTTAGAGAGGGATGTCTGGTCCTTCGGGATCTGTCTGTGGACCTGGAGTCCTGGGTCGTAGGGTAACTCCACGTGCAGCATTCTGAGGGGCCATCCACTGTTTCCGTGGTTTTCATTCCTGGTGTTTGGAGCAATGCCTCTGGTTTTCCTTAGGAGGTGCTGCCAGCACTGGGACTTGCTCGGGCCCCTCTTCACATCTATGCCTGCACGGTGCCAGCGTCATTGGCACTTCCTCTGCCTCCCTGCCAGGACTTGGCCACCTGCCCACTTGGTTTTCTCTGTAGACGCATTCCTGTTCTGCCGTTTCAGTCACTTAGGAAATGTTAAATGCCAGGGTCCTGGGCTTCTCCATCCTTGACCAGCTTGTCTGACCCAGGATGCCCCTGCCCTGTGGGTGTATGCCTTGGGTGCCCCCAGACCCACAGTATGGGATGTACCTGTGACCAGAAGGCATAAAGCCACCAGAGGAACCCTCATGGCGTCCTGGCTGGGCTGGAGGTGCTGTGTCCCCTTGCTGTCTCTGGCTGGCACGTGCAAGGAGAGTGAAGGGCGTGGTCGGATCCGTGTGGGCAGAATGAGAAGCTGCGGCAGACCTTGGATTCGGTACCCGCAGAGCACAGGGGTGCAGGCTGCCCTGGGGTCAGATTGGAGGAGGTCACAGGAAGTGACTGTGCCACCTGAGCCGGCCAGCAGGGTGTGGGTTCACAGATGGGTGACGAGAGCCAGGACATGCAGGAGCACCCCAAGGGGCCTCCCTTAAAGGCAAGTCTCTGCCCTCCGGAAGCTCTGTCCTGAGGGCTTCTTTTCCAGCTTAGGGACACACGTGGCCTGCAGGGACGGCCCCCCAGGGAGGAAGCCACTCCCTCCTCTCCAGTGCAAGAACCTTTGTTATGCCAGGGGCTGGCAGGAGACTCTGCTGCGCGTGCAGGACAGAAATGGTCAGAGTGGGGGTTTCCCTCCCTTGTTCCCGGGCAGTAGCCCTGGACTTTAAGTGAGGATACCTGGCTGTGCCCGTGGCTCTGCCACCACGCACGTCTTTCCCTCTGGGCCTCCCTTTGAGTTCTCACCTGTCAAACAGGAGGACGTACACGATGATGTGGAGGGTCCTCTCCATCACCAATGGTCTCTGAGCCTCAGAGGTTTGTCCCCAGAGGTTTCACACTCCAGCCCAGGCCCTCCATCCCCAGGGTCCAGTTAGTGATTGGGCTTTTCCCTAGAGCCCTCACGGACATGAAGGCGAGAACAGCAAGAGCCTGCATTCCCAAGACACGGAGCCAGGAGTGCGGGACACACCTTTTCCCCAGTGTAGGGGACACGGCGTGGCTCTGTGCAGCCTGCCAGGCACAGGCAGGTGCATGGGGTCTACAGGTTAGCCTGGGTTCCCACGACTTGTCCAGCCCGTTTCAGGATTCCTTTTTGCAGGTTGGAGCCATCGGCGATGAGGAGGAGTGGGTCAGCCTCTACGAGGAAGAGAATGAGCCCGACGCCCAGATGCTGGAAATCCCAAACCTCACACCCTATACTCACTACAGGTGAGAGCAGATGGCCTCTGTCAGCAAGGACAAAACGTAGTTGTGTGTGTGTGTGTGTGTGTGTGTGTGTGTGTGTGTGTGTGTGTGAGAGAGAGAGAGAGAGAGAGAGAGAGAATGAATCGGATTTCCACATAGCAATGATAGCAGATCCAAACCTTAAGGAGAAGGCAAGAGGCACAGTTGAGTATGAGGATGCTTCAAAAAGTTTGCAGAAATATGAAATTTAAAAATAACTACATTGGGCACAGAAAGTTTAGAACTCCTTGGGGAGTGTTTTTCCATAGTGCACATTTCCCCTGGAAATTTTGAAGGCCCCTTCCTATTTTTCCAGGGAGATCATCCCCAGATATTAGATTGGCGGTGTTCTTTCCCTCCGTGCCAGCAGGCACGATGCCCTGCAGGCAGAGCTCACTCTTGCATCGGGCAGCAGAGAGGTGGCGTTTGTCTCTACAAGCACTAGGCAGCCTCTGGGGACCATTATCAGTCTGTGTGCAAACAGAGCAGATGTCCCGGGAGATCAGTCCACTGCCCCTCCCAGGGCCCGGGAGCTGCTGAGCTCACGCACCGAGCACTGAACGTGCCTTTTAACCTTTGGCTTCTTGATCCTGCCCCTTCTCTGAGCAGTAAATCTGTGACCTTCGCAAAGGGCATGGTGGTCATGAGCTGTTGGTGATGTTACACTTCCCGTAAGATCCTTGAAGGGGGAGCCGCTTCCCGTTATTGCTAGATGTGGATTTTGCTAATGTCGTTGTTCTGCCAGGACGGATACATTTCGTCAGATCAGAGAATGGAAGAGCAGGAATCACTAATTCAGGGAGTGAAAGGTGAAGTTACATCTTTGTGAAGGGTATTTTTTTCCTGTGCAATACCACAGTTAGAATTAAAAAAAAAAAAAAACCTAATGAAAGGCACAATTGAACATCCTGTGATTAAGAGCATGTGAATCAAGACACAATATACTTATTTTTGGAGGAAAATATTTGGCTTAAAATGAGCTGTGGGGATTCAAGGCTTGCCATGATCAGCTGAAGCCATATAATTACCTCAAAGTCAGAACTCTGATTGTACATCAGTGTCCCTGTGTGAAATTCATGCAAATTTAGGCAACCTCTGTAATAAATATGAGTGTATCTGGGCTTGTTTTTTTATGATATGCAAATCCAGTTCAAATAATTATATATAGATAGAGAAGACATAGCACTTCTAGCATTAACATGGACATTTTAAAGAATAGCTAACTCCACTCTCTGTACAGATAAACTCTGAGGATCTCACAGTTATCATCAGGTCAGAATCCAGGCAGGTGGATTCTGGGCCATTGCTCTTCTAAACCAAGAGAGAACAGAGTATGGAGGTGCCCTTTGCCCTTACAAATTAAAAGTCTTTGCAAGTCCAAAAGAAATTGGACTTTGAAAACCATCATTTGGTAGCAACCTCGTGATGACTCCTTTGAGCCTCTGAGGGTACCCTGAGTTGCATCATCCAGTAGCAGTTGATCACCACGTGGATGTCTGGCCTTCCCGCCTGATCCCGTAGATTTCCCATCGTGAAGGTTTCTGTATCCCCACCTGCATGGAGGGGTTTATCTTTCCCATGTGATTGGTAGATTGGTGTCTTTCCCAGCTGATCACAGGGATTTTCATCCTTCCGACTTGATGGTGTCGGTTTCTGTCCCTCCAGCTGATCACCTAGCTTTCTAAGCTGCCCGCCTGATCACATAGATTTCTGAAATTCTCAGCTAGCCAATCAGGTTTCCCTTGGGAACTTAAACATCATGGAGTTGCAATAGATTTACCTTCCTTTGGAGGCTTTTAGGGAAAAGAGCCTTGTGAGGGGACTTTAAAGAGTTGTGGGGAAAATGGTTTTGAATGACAGGCTTTTTTTGGTGCAGAAAAATTTTGAAATCCATGCATGGGTTTTCCATAATATGTGTTTTCTGAAGATTTGCAGTTTGAATGAAGCCAGGAAGAAAAAGTGTATCCTTGAGCTGTGGTCTTTGTGGTCTAAGTTCTTTTGTTTGTTTGTTAATTGAATTTCATTTGAAAGAGAAAGACCTTCCACCCACTGGTTCACTCCCCAGTGCAGGCAGGCACACTGTGTCTGAGCCTCCCCTGAGAAACAGACCTGGGTTCTGTTTGGTTCCTTCTTCCTGGTGCTTCGGACTAACCCTCCTCCCCGGCTTTACCCCAGATTCCGAATGAGGCAAGTGAACATCGTTGGTCCGAGCCCCTTCAGCCAGTCTTCCCGGGTCATCCAGACGCTGCAGGCACCCCCAGACGTGGCTCCAACCAGCATCACGGTCCGAACTGCTAGTGAGACGAGCCTGCGGCTCCGCTGGGTGGTGAGTCGGGAGCTGAGAGGGGGCAGCAGGGACGGGTGGAGGTGGCCAGTGCGTTCACGTGAGTCCAGGGCCTAGCTGTTTGCTGCTTAAAAGTGACCCCATCGCTGAGCCACAGACATCAGCGTTTGCCTTTGTTGTGGGATCTCGGATCACCCCAGCATATCGTATGATGGGCAGCATCCGTCACTTGCTGCTGGTACCTGCAGAATGTTCCATGAGGTCAGAAAGCTGGTGGTGGTGCAACACATTGGGCCAAGACGTCTCTACGCCAAGTCGACACAGAACCAGTACACATAGCATACTGGCTATGTGCAGCAAAACTAAACCAAAATGTGTTAAAGGAAATCATGTCAAAGTTACTGACAGGGTTTCATTTAATTAACAGAGAAACATTTCAGGGAAAAAGGAAGTAGAGGATGCTAAGAATATTCTACCTAGAAAATATTTGCTGTGGAATTGGGCTTGTAAGACAGGCCGTCCTCTGGGAGCCGGGAGGTGGCCGTTCTGAGATATCAGTTTCTCATGTGTTCATTCACAGCCCCTGCCTGACTCCCAGTACAACGGGAACCCTGAGTCCGTGGGCTACAGGGTCAAGTACTGGCGCTCAGACTTCCCATCTTCGGCACTGTCCCAAGTTGTCAACGACCGGCTGGAGAGGGAGCTGACCATCGAGGCACTGGAGGAGTGGACAGAGTACGAGCTGCAGATGCAGGCCTTCAATGCCATTGGGGCCGGGCCCTGGAGCGAGGTGGTTCGGGGTCGCACACGGGAGTCAGGTAAGAGGGTGGGGTCATGAACCCGAGTCCCCACCTCCAGCTGATGGTTCCTGACGCCTGTCCCATTCGTGTCCACATTGGTGCTGTACAGGACCCACTGGTTAGCCCTGGACCAGAATTTAGGTCCAACTTCACTAGGGCCCAGGGCCTTGCATTTCAAGTTGGTGAATTCCGACAGGGACTGGACTCATGTTATTTTTAATTAGGGACAGGATCCACAAAGACCCCGTGGGGCGTCTTTGAAATACAAGGTACCAAGGCTTCCTCCCATGTAGATTGAGGTTAAGACCCCCCACTGGGCCAAGAGCCACAGCAACACCAGTTTCTCACTCACACAGTCCCAGGTGGGACCTCTGTGTGGTGACTCAGGGCCCCAGGCTCTGCTGTCCTGGGAATTGGTCACCCTCTGCAGCCTGCTCCCAGAGGGGACAGAGGGAGCAAGAGTGGGCACAGCTGCCTCTAACCTGTCCAGAGTCAGCCTGTGTCACTCGGCTTGTCCCCACCAGCCCCTCATGGGGTCACTGCTGATGGCCAGCAGGAAGAGCTAATGTGACTTTGGTCGTCGCTGGGTGGTTTCTGCTGACTGTGCTGTGGACCATGTGCCCCCCAATCGTCTCGGCTTTGCAGATGGGCTTGGACTGGTCCACAGTGGTTTGTGGGAGCAGAGAGGAGTAGGGCTAGCACTCCCTAAAGATGTGCTGTGATGTGGCCAGGCCCCTTCGTCCAGGCTGAGTTAGTGAGCTTTGGTCCTGAGAAGGAAGGAATTGGGTGGGTGTCTTGCTCTCTCTCTGGCAGATGTCACAGTGTGGACTGGACAGGTAGAGGGGGTTTTAATTCTAGACTGACTTGGGCTGTTGCAGATAGTTCTAAAAATAAATTCCTCACTTGGCCCGGAACCAAGCAAGGACGTCTGAATGGTAGAGGCTGTGAGCCCAGCCATTGGTCAGAGGTAGTGACCAAGGCTTACCCACTCCTTCCCCAGGAGGACCTCAGGCCATTTTCCGTGCTGGCATCATGGACATAGCTCCGTGTCCTGGAGACAGTTCCTGGGCCCAGCCTGGGTCCTTTTTCCTTGAGGCTCAGGGGAAACAGGGTCTTGGAGGGAGGCCGCCTGTGCTGCCAGTGTGGGACAGGGGCGGCTGGTGCCCACCAGCAGTAACTTCCACCTCCAGAGTCTCTGAACATCCCCCAGCGCCCAGCTCAGAACCTCCATGCTTCCACCCAAGAGCTGAGACCCGTGGTGAGGAGGGCTCCTGCTGCTGTTGCTGTTGTTTTAAATAACAGAATGAATGAAATTGTTAAGCAGTGCAGACTGCCTCAGGAGGTGAAGTTAGAATTCAGTGATGGGATGAGAGGTAGGGAGAAGGGAAGCTAGGAAGGTGGAGGAGCTACGCGGTGCAGAGCTCTGGCCATCACCCTTCAGGCAGGAGGAAGAGGTGGTAGGCGTGGCACAGGGTGCAGCCGGCCATGGCGGGCTCAGGGCACCTGTACCGTCCTCACTGGGTGTCGCCAAGCGAGGACTTTCGGGAAGCCGTGGAGAAAGGTTTGCCTTCCATCCTTTTTTGCTCATTCTTCACTTCCCATCAATGACAGATACCAAACAGCTCTGAACAGGACATGGCCATTATCAGGAGGCCCTTATAGGTTTCTGGGGTTTACATTCGCAGTGGTCCACTTTCTTTTTAAAGATTTATTGATTTATTTGAAGGCAGAGAGAGAGAGGGAGGTCTTCCATCCACTGGTTCACTCCCCAATTCGGCACAATAGCTAGAGCTGCACCGATTCGAAGCCAGGAGCTTCTTCCAGGTCTCCCACGTGGATGCAGGGACCCAAGGACTTGGGCCATCTTCTGCTTCCCCAAGTTACAGCAGAGAGCTAGTTCGGAAGTGGAGCAGCCAGGACTCCTGGTGTCCATATGGAATGTTGGCATTGCAGGCAGCGGTTTTAAAAATGAAAAACAGGGAAACTCCCCAGATGTCAGAGGCATAGAGGGAACTGAAGACTGGGGCAGCCAGGGCTGAGCTGTAGCTGCGTCTGCCCAGGGTGCCCTGGTCATTTCAGGGCTTGGGGTGATACCCAGGCAGCACAGCAGAGCCTGCCTGGGATCCCTGTGAGGTGGGAGATACCAACATACTGCGTGAAGTCAAGGCTCTCGTGGTTTGCTTTCTTGGGTGGGGAACACTAAACATATCTGCCCACAGGAACTCACGTGTGTCACCCTGGACACTGCGTGAGAAAAGAGGGAACGCTGAGTCCTGCACCTGACTCAGGTTCGATTTCTGAATTTGTCCCATATGAGTGGTCCAGAAACTCCCAGAAGAGAATTTAATATACCATTTGGTTCCAGAAACCAAAAGTGTGGGCAACAAAAGAAAAATGTAGATAAACTGGATTGTATCAGAATGAAAACTTGTGTGTTGTCTAAAAAAAATATGCCAAGCCAAAGAAGATGTAAAAACTTGTTTGCAAATGGACGAAAGTATTTTCAAATGACTTATCTGCAAAGGGACTTGCATGTGGAACATATAAGGGCTTCTTACTGCTGTACAATGACTAGACAAATGATCCAGTTAAAAACTGGAGAAGGGGCCAGCGCCGTGGCTCAACAGGCTAATCCTCCGCCTTGCGGCACCGGCACACCAGGTTCTAGTCCCGGTTGGGGCACCGGATTCTGTCCCAGTTGCCCCTCTTCCAGGCCAGCTCTCTGCTGTGGCCAGGGAGTGCAGTGGAGGATGGTCCAAGTGCTTGGGCCCTGCACCCCATGGGAGACCAGGAGAAGCACCTGGAACCTGGCTCCTACCATCGGATGAGCGCAGTGCGCCGGCCGCAGTGCGCCGGCCGCAGTGCGCCGGCCACGGCGGCCATTGGAGGGTGAACCAACAGCAAAAGAAAGACCTTTGTCTCTGTCTCTCTCTCTCTCTCTCACTGTCCACTCTGCCTGTCAAAAAAAAAAAACTGGAGAAGGATATGAGTAAATATTTCTACTAATTGGTTATACAGATGGTTAAAAGGCACAGGAAAGGAGCTTCCACCACTGGCCCACTGGTCACCAGGGAAGTGCAGATCTAAACCATAGTGAGATATGACTTTATATCCCTAAGATGGCTGGAAAAGAAAAGTTGGACATTTCCCTGTGTTGGTGATGACGGGAAGAAATTGAAACCTGTGGACACTGCTGGTGGAATGGAGATGATGCAGCGACTGTGGGAAACGGTTGAAATCCTTCAAAGGATAAACAGAGTTGCCATACGACACAGCAGTTCCACTCCTGGAGACGTACCCTAGGGAACTGCAGGCAGATGTCCGCAGAAGAGCTTACACCTGGCTGTTTGTGACAGCATTGTAATAGCCACATAGTAGAGAGAAACAACTCAAATGCCCATCAGCTGATGAATGGATAAGAAAACGTGATAAATGAATACTTCAGCAATAAAAAGGAATAGAATTCTGATACATGCTACACCGTGGATGAACCTTGAAAACGTGATACTAAGTGGAAGAGGCCAGACATGAAAGACCACATATTACATGCTCCCATTTGTGTGAGATGCCTAGAACAGGCAAAGCTTTAGAGAGAGAACAGGTTAGTGGCTGTCTGGGAATGGCTAGAGGGATTCGAGAGGAGTAGGAGTGACTGGTTATGGGTCCAGGACTTCTTTTGGGGACTCTGAAATGTGACAATTTGAATTGTGTACCTTAAATAGGTGAGTTGTGTGATATAGGAATTATATCAATAAAGCTTTTTTTTTATTTATTTATTTTATTGAAAAGGCGGAATTACAGAGAGGCAGAGAGAGAGAGTGATAGGGTCTTCCATCCAAGGGTTCACTCCCCAGATGGCCAAAACAGCTGGAGCTGTGCCAATTCAAAGCCAAGCCCACGCAGGTGCAGGGACCCAAAAACTTAGACCATTTTTTACTGCTTTCAAAAGCCATAGCAGAGAGCTGGATCGGGAGTGGAGTAGCTGGGACTTGAACCAGTGCCCATATGGGATACCGGCACTGCAGGGGCATCTTTACCCACTACGCCACAGCACCGCAATAAAGGTTTTTTAATGAGAGCTCAGCATTCCCTTGATTAGTTTTGTGCAGATAAAATGTGACTGATGGAAATACCTGTGGCTGGAAGGCCCTATTGTAGTCCTCGCTACCCCTGTATTCTCTGGGAATGGTTTATAATATACCCCAGTCAAGGGCTCTTCTGCAAAACCAAATCAAAACAAATAGAAGATACAAAAAGCAAAAGAGTCAGGGTTCCAGGCCAGACCTTCTGAGCAGCTAACAGAGCAAGCATGACTCCTCTCCAGAGAGAGCTCCATAGCCACACTGTCCCAGTTAGAAATCAACTGTCAACACATGAGGAAAAACCTGCCCTAAGTAAAAGTGAGTCACTTTTGAGAAAGGAAATAAGGAAAGAAGGAGGGCCCTGATTGCCTTAAAATACTTCTAAAACTATAGTCTCTTTCTCTCCTCTCTCTCACTGTCCACTCTGTCTGTCAAAATAAATAAATAAATAAAACTATGACACAGAGATAAAAAGACATAAAGAACAAAGTGAGGGGCCAGTGCCATGGATCACTTGGTTAATCCTCTGCCTTCTGCACCGGCATCCCATATGGGCTCCAGGTTCTAGTCCTGGTTGCTCCTCTTCCAGTCCAGCTCTCTGCTATGGCCCAGGAGAGCATTGGAGGATGGCCCAAGTTCTTGGGCCCTGCACCCGTATGGGAGACTAGGAGGAAGTGCCTGGCTCCTGGCTTTGGATCAGCACAGTGCCTACCGTAGCGGCCATTTGGGGAGTGAACCAACAGAAGGAAGACCTTTCTCTCTCTCTCTCTCTCTCACTGTCTATAACTCTACCTGTCAAATTAAAAAAAAAAAGAATAAAGTGAGAAGATGTAGCCCTATCTAACAGGGCTCAAAGGGAGAGAGGAGATGGGCAGAGATAATGGCTGAAGAATTCAAGTAGACAGAAGTTGAAGGAGCATGAATCCTTAACAGAATAGATAAAAATAAACACCCATTGAAATGAGTCGTGCTGTAACTCAGATTACCCAGGAAGCTAAGGCACTGTGACTGAAGTGACCACTTAAGAACAAGAGACCAAAGACAGAGGAATAATTATCTGGAAGAAGCTACAGGAAGATGATTCAATCTCCAATTTTATACCCAGCTAAACTACTTTTCAAGGATTTCACTCAGAAAGCAGCAAACTGAGTGTTATACAAAGATAAAGAAAATGTGCTGTGATAAGAAACGGAAATGCCATTTTGATAATGTTTCCAAGAATAAGTGGTACAGCGCTGAGTTGAGACTCTTGGTACCAGCCTGCATGGCTTTTGAGAACCTGTGTTTGCAGTGGCTGAGAGTACAGAGGATGACCCTCTCTGGGAAAAGGCGCTCTTGACGGTTTTCTTCTTGTCTCATCTCTTGCACAGTAGCTCTGGGGAGGCTTTCCCCTGCAGTACTGTTTACTATTGTAGGAACTCCTGTAATTTGTTGTTGTTGTTGTTGTTGTTGACAGAGTTAGAGAGACAGAGAGAAAGGTCTTCCTTCCGTTGGTTCACTCCCCAAATGGCCACTACAGCTGGCGTGCTGTGCCAGTCTGAAGCCAGGAGCCAGGTGCTTCCTCCTGGTCTCCATGTGGGTGCAGGACCCAAGCACTTGGGCCATCCTCCACTGCCTTCCCGGGCCACAGCAGAGAGCTGGACTGGAAGAGGAGCAACTGGGACAGAACTGGCACCCCAACTGGGACTAGAACCTGGGGTGCTGGCACCGCAGGCGGAGGATTAGCCTAGTGAGCCGTGGTGCTGGCCAGGACTGCTATAATTTAATTAATATTGAGGTATAGATTTTGCATCAAAGAAGCGTATCAGATTTTTTTTGCCTTAGTTGCTGGCATTATATATGTGCCCGCCCCCTGCAGAATGCACTGCTTCCGTCTCAGTGTTCTGATGTTCGTAATTCCCGTGTTCGTAATTCCCCGTGTTGAGAAGCTGTGTCCTGAGAATAAGAGCTGTTCCTGCAACTGAAGTTTGCTCGGTTACCCACCACAGTCTCTTCTTTTGAGGCTTATCACCTTTGGAAAATTATATTCTAGTTTTTAATTGAATTTTTGTTTGGTTAGAAATTTTGGAGGCCGTCACAGTGGTGTTAATGGGTTAAGCTGCTATCTACAGTGCCGGCATCCTGTAAGGACACCAGTTCGAGTCCTGGCTACTCTGCTTCTGATCCAGCTCACTGCCTGTGCCTAGGAAGGCAATGGAGGGTGATCCAAGAGCTTGGATCCCTATGCCTGCATGGGAGATCCAGAAGAAGCTCTGGCTCCTGGCTTCGGCCTGGCCCAGCCCTGGCCATCGCAGCCATTTGAGGAGTGAACTGGTAGATGCAAGATCTCTGTCTCTGTCTCTCTCCCTCTCTCTCTGATTCTGACTTTCAAATAAATAAATGAATCTTATTTTGAAGATTCATGTATTTGAAAAGCAGAGTTACAGAAAGAGGTAGAGAGAGAGAGATCTTCCGTCTGCTGGTTCACTCCCCAAATGGCCACAATGGCCAGAGCTGGGCAGATCCAAATCCAGGAGCCAGAGCTTCTTCCCAGTGTCCCACATGGGTACAGGGGCCCAAGGACTCTGGCCATCTTCTGCTGCTTTCCCAGGTACCGGCAGGGAGCTGGATCAGAAGTGGAGGAGCCAGGACTTGAACTGACACCCATATGGGATGCTGACACTGCAAGTGACAGCTTTACCTGCCCCAATAAATAAATCTTCAAAAAAAATTTTGATACAACATCTCTCTCTCTGGGAGAAGAGCTGTCCATGTGTTTTCACCCCAGATAGAATAATAAAGACACTGATGCTCACTTCAAGGTGAGATTCACATTTGAGCCATGTGTAATGCTGGCTAATGGCCTCCTGGCCGGGTCTGTCCTCTGAAATGTGCCCGTTCCTAGTGCCAGCCCCCCAAGCCTGCAGATCCTTGGGGGTCCCTGCCGGTTGCGCTGGCCCTGCAGGGCAGAGATCCTCCATCTTGCTCGTAGCTCTTCCCGGCAGTGGAGAAACCCTGTCCCCAGGAGGCTCCTGACCGGCAGTGCCCTCCCAGCTGTAGCTGTGTTGGTTTCTGGTCCCAACCTTTACCCTCCCAGCAGAGGGCACCCTCCTGCCAGGCATGGCTCAGCTATTTGAGGTGGCAGGGCAGGCAGAGAGGGGAGGTAGAGAGAGAGTGGAGCTGACGGGGACAGGCCAGGGTTGAAGAGGAGCAGAGGCAGAAGCGCAAGCTGCCCCCACGTCTGAAATGAAGGCGTCACCTCACTAGCACAGTGCATTGGGAATGGGAGCAGAAACAGGACCCGCCTGGGTTTGACGCTCGTGGTACTGGAGTGTGGTCGACAGGTTCGGTGGCATCCCATGATGAATGACCTTGCTTACAAGGACAAAAGACACCCCACGAGGAGCGGCAGCGGCTGCGGAGCGAGAAGTCCTGCAGCCAGAGAACAGAGCAAGAAGCGGAAATAGGCGTCCTGGGTGGTTTTGTTTCTAACAGAGGAGGGGTTTCTGGGAGCATCTTGAAACTTCAGATAACCAGGTAGAGAGGGGAGCTAAACTGGCCTCAGGATACATGATAGCTAAGGTTTTCCTTTTCCAAACCTTAGATGCGTGAGCACTTTGTGGCCAGACGGCAGATGTCTCCCAGTGGAAACTGAATTAGCTGAAATTTTAGTCCTGAACTCTGCCATTTCCTCTCCTTTCGCAGCCTCCCCTGGCTCTGTGCTCGTGAGAGACGCAGCCATGTTCAAAGCCTGAGCTGCTGCCCTCATTCTCTGGGGACACAGGTGGCCCTCCAGTCAATGGGTGTGCATATTACCACATCTTAGAAAATCAGCTATTATTTATAGATCTGTAGTGAGGATTGGGCACTTAGCGTTTCAAAGATTGACCTGCAGGAAACAGTTAAGGATTTGAGAGGTGGGCAGCGTTGCCATGCCAACGGCCTGTCTCTTCACAGATAAGGACAGGGTTTCTAGCACACAGCACTGCCATCTTGGGCACACACTGTGTTTGGTGTTCTCGTCTTCTTCTGAATGAAGTCAGTAAATTGCAGGTTTACGCTCTCTGCTAATGCAAACAACCCCGTTAATTTAGTCGATTCAAGGCACTGGCGCATTTCTCATTTCTACAGCATAAGTGCATGTGCAGGACGTGTCCTGGTAAAAGCCTGGGTGGCCTTCAGGACACACAGTGGCCATCCTACACGCACAGGAGGTCCGCTGGGAGGTGTGCGGGACAAGGTCCTGCGTGTGCGACAGGCGTCCCTCTGAGAACACAGTATGCTTAACCACCGATACATGACCACTCTGTCAGAAAAATGGATGCTTCGCTGAAGGGCTGAACCACCCATGAGTGACGCCCGGTGACACACTGGGAGGCCGTTTATCCACCAGATCAGGCTGGCCCACGTTATCTCCCTCCGCAAGTGTAAGGAGGGCCGCGGCGTCTCCCCTGTTTGCCTCACGTGGACTACACCTGGAGCCAGGCTGGTGCCGTGCAGGCACGGTGCTCAGCATCAGAAGGGAAAAGGGGCGAGACTCTGCTGTCTCCCCGGGCTGCCAAGGCTGGGGAGGACCCCTCTCTGTCTCCCCTTCCCTCTGGGAAGATCCGGGTGGGGTAGGATGAGGGGCAGAGGGGGATGCTGAGCCTCCAGGCCCAGTGTTGCCCCGGCCGCTGCCTACTCTGGGACCAGTCTGCTTTCTTCTCTGGTCTTTTGTCTAAAGCAACTGCTGGCTGTGGTAGTCACCTGAGCGAGCTTGCCGTGCGTCAAGAATCTACAGGAACCCTAACATTCTGCCTGAAACGCTGTCCTGGTATCATGGCAGAGGTACTGAAACAACAGGAGTTGATATCCTCTTAGTTCTGGATGTCAGGGTATGGGCAGGGCCAGGCGCCCTACGGCAGTGTCCGGGAGGGGTCGTCCAGGCCTGTCTGTGACTGTGGCCATTTCTCTGCAGTGGCAGTGTCTCTGTCTTCCCGTGGCTCCTCCCTGTGTGCACATCGTGTGTGCACCCGCGTCTCCCCTGGGCACTGTCCCTGTGCACCTGTCTGCGTGCACACCCCTCCTTCCTACAACGACATCCACCCTCTTGGATTAGGGGCCCGCAGCTGATCACGTCTGAAACAAATCCATTTCCAAGTCAGGGCAGGCTCTGAGCTTCTGGGGTCGGGACGCCACAGTATGAACCGGAGCAGCAAGGAGGGGGTGGGCGAGTCAGCCCATGAAAGACAAGTTCTATGGTGTGGAACATCTAGCTCACAACCTAGTCGTGTGGGGAGCCACAGGCCTCTGCAAAGCCAGGTTGCTGTCCCTATTCTGAAGACCTGGATCCCTACCCTGTTGGATTACGGTGGAGACTGCATGGGATTCTGCGTCTGAAGGCGCCTGGCACAGAGACAAGCACACAGTGCACGCTCTGAAAGTCCCGCCTCCCCTCCACTTGGTATGAAGCATACGGGGGTCTTCAGAAAGTCCAAGGGAAATGCATATTCTGAAAAAAACTATGCATGGATTATCAAACATTTCTTGGACCAAAATAAATTTAATTTTGAATTCCATGGCTCCACCAGCATTGTGAAGTGCCCTCATAACATCACCCCCTTCTCCGGCCCCTCCAGTCCCCGCCATGGAGTAACACCCTCTCTGAGGTCAGAGTCTGCTGTGTCTACAAGTCACTACAGAAACAACATGCGTATTTCCTTGCTGTGTGGGCTCAGGTAAAGCTGAGCTCCTCACTACCTGAAATTGATGGAATTTGTTGCTGATATTAAAGAGATTTGCACCCCTGCTATGCTGCAGCAGGTTTAATCTGACCGCTCCAGAATGCTCAGGGCACATTGCTGTTCCCGGAAAACTTGATTATCTGGGGGAAAACTGGACCGTCTCTCACGGAAGCCATTCGACTGCTGATGCCACTCTGTTCAATGCCTTCTTTGCAGTTCCTTCTGCTGCCCCAGAAAACGTGTCGGCTGAGGCGGTCAGCTCCACCCAGATTCTGCTCACCTGGGCCTCCGTGCCCGAACAGGACCAGAATGGGCTCATCCTGGGTTACAAGGTGGGTGCGGAGGTGGCCTTGCTGTGCTAGGAGAGGGCTGTGAAGACCTGCCACAGGGCGCCGCCCTAACCGATGTGTTGACGCTTTCCCACACGCGGCTCTGGGCCACTCCCTGGGTTTTGCCTCAAATGTCTTGTCTAAGCCTCACTGTGTGAGGGAAGTGGGCACTGGTAGAACGGCCTGTCAAGTGCCATCCGTGACTTTACCAGTAGTAAAGTGAAAGGTGAGAGCCGGACTGCCAAGCTCAGCCCGCCCTGGGCCGGTTGCTTGGCTCTGTGCCCTCCGCCCCTGTTTCTAACTTGTAACACAGAGATAACCACAGTAGCCACCTCCCAGGTTGTTGCGAGGATCAAGAGGGTTATTTTAGGCAGTGGGCTTGCTCTAGTAAGTGCTGAATGATGTGTGCCTGTGTTTGTGGGCGTCACTGCCACTGGGGCTGTCCTAGGCCCTGGCATCCCCTGTGAGAGCTGGCGTGTCCCAGCTTCACCCTCCATGCCGCTGCCTGGACCCATGAAAACCCCCGCTGTCTCCTGTTCCATCATCACCAGGCGGCACTGCATCCCTCTTTTCTAAAAGCCCAGTGGAAACTGAAGTAGCTGAAATTTTAGTCCCGAACTCTGCCATTTCCTCTCCTTTAGCTGCTCTCGTGAGCGGCCACTGGCCTTTTCTGGACTGGGCCAGCGAGGCCACGCTGGCCCATGTGTTGCTCCACACACTGGAACTTGTCTCCTCTTTGCTATGGCACCATTTCGGCCCCGTTCTTGTTTCCCCATCTGTTCTTCGGTGTCTTCCCTCTTCCCTAGGCTTTCCAGTTGCTCCCTTCTGCTTCACCGTTCCTGGGAATACATGCCAGTCCCGTGATACGTGTCAACCCAGTGATCCATGACATTCCCGTGATGGCACACGATACATGACAATCCCATGACGCATGGCAGTGCCATTATGTATGATAACCCTGTGCTACCTGATAACCCGTGGTACATGGCTGTCCACAGTATGTGATGACTTGATGGTGCATGACAGGCCCATGATACATAGGAATCCCAGACATGGCCGTCCCCTTGCATGGGCTCAGTGATCCAAACCCACACCACATGCCTGGGCCCTGGAGAAAAATGCTTGCCATGGGATTTTCAAACTCTTCCTGATGGCCCGGTCTGATGTTCCTTGTGGACACTGGGGTTGGGGAGAGGCTCACAGAAGGCGAGGCTTGTGTGAGGACTTGGGGAGTAGTAGCACACTCAGGGTAGCTGTGCCCACGGCGTGTGGAGGCTGGGGTTCAGGTTTCTGGGAGGAAGAGAAGGACTTCAGGGGTAGGAACCTGCTTCCATGGGGTGGGAAGCTGAGCAGGCTGCGGCTCTGTAGGAGGCAGGACAGCTCCGTGGTCATGATCGAGTCCTTGTTTTAGTGCCAATGCTGGCATGGCTGCAGTGGGGTGGACGGAGACAGCACGGGTGCAGCGGGGTGGAGATGACCACCATGGCTGCAGTGGGGTGGACGGAGACAGCACGGGTGCAGCGGGGTGGAGATGACCACCATGGCTGCAGTGCAGTGGCTCCATCCCATCTCCTCCCCAAGGGCAGTGCACAGGATGAGGTCCATGGGTCTTCTGCAGGACAGTGTGGAGGGAGACAGCTCGGTTGGTCCTTACCTTGTACCTGTGACCGCTCTCCTCCATGCCCGCATTGCCCCCCACCCCAAGCACCTCACGTGAACATAACTGTCCACACCTCTGTGTTCATGCTTCAGATTCTGTTCCGGGCCAAAGATCTGGATTCCGAGCCTCGCAGCCAGGTCGTGCGAGGGAACCACACGCAGTCGGCGCTGCTGGCCGGGCTGCGCAAGTTTGTGCTGTACGAGCTGCAGGTGCTGGCGTTCACGCGCATCGGCAACGGGGTGCCCAGCTCACCCCTCATCCTGGAACGCACCAAGGATGATGGTATGTGTTCCCCCAGGCAGGCTTGTCCCAACCAGCTGTTTCCATTGCGGTCATTTATTTGTAACTTAATTTTCAAACCACTCCCCCCCACCCCCCCACCCCCCGCCCCAGTTGAAGGAAACAAAACAAAATTGTTTCTCAGTCACTGAGCATTTATGTGGCCAATCTCAGCCTGCAGTGGGTTTTTACGACCAATTATGAACCTGTGTAGAATCTGGATCATAACCTTGCCATGGGCAGAGCAGCAGAGGTGGGTGGGGCTGGGAAACGGGCACCCGCCCCTCTTGGGGGCGCCTGCACAAAGCCAGTGAGATTGTGGCTCGGCCCCCTTGATGCTGGCCCCGGGGCCACGCGTGGGCTCAGCGATGACTAGGAGTTCCCATGCGGAGGGCTGTGTGTGGTGGCTCCCAGGGCCCCAGCCCCTGTGTTTCCAGACCTGAATAACAAGCTCATCTCGCCAGCTTTGTTTTTATGGACGCCTAAATCAGAGATAAATACTGTTCTCTGCTTCGCAGAGGTCAAACACTTAAAGGTCAGCCCCTTGGCACTTGTGTTATTAAACAGCACATGTCGGGAGAGCGTGAGTGACCCGCCCCCAGAAGCCCCACCTCGGGTCAGCTGTGGGTTTTCTGCAGGGTCCTTGCCGAGGGGACTCAGTGAGCCCGCTACACCCTCATGCCCACACTCTCACTTCTGCTCAGCAGTGAGGACCATGGTGGGCGCTGCCCAGAGGAGAGAATTGAGACCACGAACCGTGTCCTTCATCCTCCCCTCAGACAGGGCCTCAGGCAGGTGGGCAGTGGAGCAGAAGTCTCTTTGCAGAGCTCTGCAAAGCTGCGGTATGTTCCAGGTTCCTCAAGTGAATGTGGAAAAGTGTGTGTTAGAAACTGCCCTTGGAGGCCAGCGCCGCGGCTCGACAGGTTAATCCTCTGCCTGCGGCGCCGGCACACTGGGTTCTAGTCCCTTGGAACCAGTTCTTCTCTCCCAGTCCTGACGTAAACACCTCCCTCCTCCCTCTCATTATGGTGCGATGCGAATGTTCAGAGAGCTGACGTCGCCATCCCCGTTGTGCATCTGCTAATTGGACTTGGCTTGTGAACATGTGACTTGGTGTCAACACATGAAGGACACTTCGCAGCCCCCCCCCCCCCCAGAGGCAGCCACACCGTCCTGGGATGACTGCTGCAGGGCACAGCCTTTTCTTTCTGGTCATTCAGAGTATTCCACACCCCTGCCTCTCACCTGAGACTCCTTCCGTTTTTCAATTCCAGCAAGGAGTCCTCGCTGGTACTGACTTGGCTTCTGTTTGCGTAAACGTAGTTTATGAGAGCTACGACCCTACTGTTCAGTGGCGCCGCAGGGTGTGGCCGCTTTTTTAGTTATCGGTGGGCTGAACCCACGGAAGAGTGACGTGGTGCATTTGTACCCTCGACTCTTCGCTGCTCACTCAGTGCAGGACGGGGGTGGCGTGCAGAACCCAGCAGCTGCCTGTCAATGGTTGTCACCTTGACTTTGGGCTGGAAGGGACTCTGGGCCGCTGCTCTGCACTTGCCAAACCCAGTCAGGGGTCCGAGCCCGGATTACTGCACTCCGCGGCCAGTTGTCAGTTTGGTGGCCAGTTTCCCAGTGTGGCTTCTGACACTGCTTTTGAAGCTTGGGAAGCAGATGGGCAGGAATGAGGCTGCTCTGAGTCACAGGGGAGCCACGCAGAGCCAGTGAGGCCCCCAGAGCCCTTGGTCCGGCGCTTCATACAGTGTTCTGCCAGGAACGGTGTCACCCTGGTGGTCGCCATGCAGGGCTGATCCCAGAGCCCTGGTGCCTCCCGACGTACCCCAGCCAGCACGGCCGTGGTGTGAGTGTGCTAACTGGCGTTGTCTTCCCCTTCAGCCCCAGGACCGCCGGTCAGGCTGGTGTTCCCCGAGGTGCGGCTCACCTCCGTGCGCATCGTGTGGCAGCCCCCCGAGGAGCCCAACGGCATCATCTTGGGTAAGGAGCCAGGAGTCAGCAGGAGGGAGGCGGCGGTTAGCGTGGGTCCTGCTGTTTTTATTAGGTATTTACGAGGCTGCGCGTGGCCACCCCAGCGTGGCTGAGCGTCTTCTGAACCCAGATGGCTGTGAGCTCCTTGGCTGCTCTGTGCGCTGTGTACTGTGGTTTCTCTGTGGAATGGAATCTGCATTGTTGTTGACCCATTTGTTCAAGGCAGCGCCAACCCTCCACCCTCGCGCCCAGCCGCCCTCCACTCCAGGCTTAGGAGTGTTACCGGAGTGGGACACAGCAGGCTGGCGTCCTTCCGAGGACGCAGACCTGGGCCTTGCCCCGTGTCCCTGGGAACTCATTTGGTCATTTGGCTGCTGCCTCTCCTGCACCCGTGCCCATGAGCGGCTGCTGAAGGCAGGCGCGTGCCAGACCCCGGGAGCGCGTGTGCTGGGACCGTTTCAGTCAGAGAAGTAGCTCTGAGGATGCCAACGAAGGCCTTCATCTTCCTGGTCCCCCAGACACAGCAGATTGAACTGTAAACCATCAGCGGCTCTTCCTCTGTCTGCTGCAACCAGCTGCCTAAGGCACAGTGGCAGTGAGCAGCAGACAGTGAGCTGCCGGCTTCATGTGGGCCTGGGCCATGGGCCCCAGACCTGGGGCAGGGAAGTGGACCACAGAGCAGAGGGCTAGGGCTGAGGGCTGCCCTCCACACAGCACCCAGACAGAGCTAAGGAGCTGATTTCTCCAGAGCTGCTGCCCGCATGCTGTGGCTCAGGAAACATGTGCAGAGGTGCAGGCTGGGAAATTCTGACCTGTGGCATCAAGTCCCAGGAATCTGTGGAAGCAGATCTCCCTGCCCTAACCCAGAGACCCCGGCTGCCCCCATAGCCTCGGGAGACCCTCCCAGCAAGCCCTGATCTGTGGTGTCCCTGTGCCGTCCTGTGGCCCCACCAGGCTGGTGCATCTGCTCTGGGGTGGGACCGTGCAGGGGAGGTAAAGGAGCTGAAGTCTGATGGCTAAAGTCTGGCCACGCTTCGCTCTTGCTGTGGGCGACCTGTGGACTGATTTTGATGCTGTGGCTTTGAACTGCTCACCAAGGTCTTCCTTGCAAATATGTGGGGCTCTGGCCTCGAACAGCTCTAGGCCATTGTCCTTGCCTGGGCCCCCGACCAAAAGACCCCCTTTCCCGAGGGCCTCTGCGCCTCCTTTAAAACTCATATTGGTGCCCTCTTTGCCTGTGAATTTGTGCCGCCTCCCCTCTGTGCGTTATGTGCCTGGGTAGGCTGCCCCCTCCTCTTTGCTCCCAAGGAGCCGTGCTCTCGCCAGTGGATCACAGGATTATCTGAAACTCTTGCCTCTTGCTTTTTGATGTCTCCCACCTTTGTTGCCCTGGTTATCCCAGCACTGTGAAATGATAACACAGTCAGCAACGACGTACGTTTCATACTGGCCAGACGGGGAGGCACGAGTCAGCCTAAGAGCACCCAGCACACGAGCGTGTGGAGGAGTGAGATCCCTGCCCCCTCCTGCCTGAGCATGACGGGCACAGCCCCCGGGAGCGCTTGGTGATGTCTGGGAAGGGAAGCCTTCTGCACGCTCTGTCCCGGGAGTCCTTCTCCTCCAGGCCACATGCCCCAGAGGCACTGTCACCCTGTGCACACAGATGTTCGCTGCAGATTCGTGTAAATAGCACATGAGCAAGCAGCTTTAGTCCACAGGAGCTTCGTGGCATGAAGCCCGTGTTTACTTTAAACCCTGAGTTACAGACAGGCAGAATGGCAGAGCACATAAGCCTTCAGATTCCCCAGGCTGGACTTCAGCTGAGTGTTCTGTGCGTCTCGTGCCCCAGTTCCCCAGTCCCCAGACGGGCAGTCGTGTCTGTGCCTCCCTCGTCCTGGAGCGTTGGGAATGGGGCCTGCAGCGTGGTAACTGCACAACAAACGTTAGGGGGGCTGTTTCCCCCTGCTCTGGGTCCACAGGCAGCTGGGGCCTATAGGCCCAGGGGCTGGCTCACTGTCTCGGTACCGCTCTGGACTTAGCCCGGAACCAGGATTTACTTAGCATTCACAGTAGTTGCGTCAATTTGGCCTCCATCACTCTGGTAGCTGGAGCAGAGGAATCATGCTGACAAGAGAGGGAGAAAAACCTAGAAAGGCAGTTTGGATTGTAGAAGGTTGCTGACGTCTGCTGGGAACTAGGGTTCAGATATGCAGTCCCTGGGGGTCACTAAAAATCGCACAAGCCCAGGTAGGGAGAGGGTGGTATTGAAATCCCCTGAGAGGCCGGTGCTGTGGCTCAGCAGGCTAATCCTCCGCCTTGCGGCGCCGGCACACCAGGTTCTAGTCCCGGTCGGGGCACCAGATTCTGTCCCGGTTGCTCCTCTTCCAGGCCAGCTCTCTGCTGTGGCCCGGCAGTGCACTGGAGGATGGCCCAGGTCCTTGGGCCCTGCACCCCATGGGAGACCAGGAGAAGCACCTGGCTCCTGGCTCCTGCCATCGGATGAGCGCGGTGCGCCAGCCGCAGTGCGCCGACCATGGCGGGCATTGGAGGGTGAACCAACGGCAAAGGAAGACCTTTCTCTCTGTCTCTCTCTCTCACTGTCCACTCTGTCAAAAAAAAAAAAATCCCCTGAGAACTCCAAGCCCAACAGAGGCTGCCACAAGCAGCACCATACCTGCCGGCAACAGGAGACACGGCCTCTGAGCTGCTTCTGCTGTAGGCGCTGGGTTGTGATTGTCACAGTTGTTGTCAGGGTAACCTGTCACTTGCACAGTGTTAAGCCAGTGCACCAAACTTAGATGCCGCAGCAAAGATGGGAAATTCAATTCTAAAGATTGCAGTGGGTGATCATTGAGGAAAAGGAAAACATCTCTTGGCACGACTCACCACATCCCGAGACCTTGAATCAATGCCCCCGCTGCACAGTGCGGCCTTCTGAGGTTGGAAACCCCTCTGCAGCCCACACTTCCATAATCGGCATCAAAACATGCTCTCGCATTTCCAGAAGAGATTAACAGCCCGAAGCACCGGCAGGCGCCTGGAGGGAAGAACACTTACTTATTTGCGTAAATGTTTTACTATGGAGCGCTGTTAGCATGTGGAGCCTGCCTTTGGGGGCTGTGGGGAGCCCCCTGAGGACAGCCATCCCCCACCCCCTCATCAGACTGTCACACATCTCCCACTGCTGCCCTGTGTGGATGCAGTGCAGGTGCCTTGGCCCACGCAGTCTCCAGCCAGACACGCCAGTGCCCGCCCAGCCTCCTCCCTGTCGGAGGCCCCTGCCTGCCACTTCCCTACAGCCTGTCTGAAGGGGTGTGTGAGAATCTGCTGGATGGAATCCAGGTTTGCAGATTCCTCATTTGGGCTCACTGTAGCGTTTCTACTCCCCCATCCCTCCTGTGGTTAAGCTTTGAAACCAGCACCCCAGCATCTGACTCGGGCCTCCAGGGCGGCTCAGCTGCTGGGGCGTTCTCGGCCCAGGTCATGGATGCTGAGCCTACCATGGGGGTCAACAGTGCCTGTCCTGCCCATGGCCTTGCCTTGGGAACCTGGACCATGGCAGCAGATTAGTGAACAGGCAGCTGTGGGTCACGTGTCTCTAGTGTGCCAGGGCAGCACACGTCCATAAAAGGTTTGCGGTCACCTCCGGTCACTCCTCAGATCACTGTGTGCAGCCATGTGCACAGTCAGCTCATGTGAGAAAGGGGTTGAGACCCCGGTGGGGCCTGGCATGGAGTGTGATACCACAGGCCATGTGTTGCCCTACCAGGGAAAGTGCAGGTGGGACTCTGAGCTCAGTAGGTCCACAGCAGGACCGTGTGTAAGTTTTAATTTTGTATGGCCCGCGGTTGATGGTATCAGGAGAAAGGGTCCCCACCCTGGCCTGCAGTCACACCTTTGTAGCACCTGTGCCTTGTGTGCTGGATGGTTCTGGAACTGGTGGATGGTTCTGGAACTGGTGGAGGGTTCTGGAACTGATGGATGGTTCTAGAACTGGGGGATGGTTCTAGAACTGGTGGATGGTTCTGGAACTGGTGGAGGGTTCTGGAACTGATGGTTCTAGAACTGGGGGATGGTTCTGGAACTGGGGGATGGCTCTGGAAGTGGTGGATGATTCTAGAACTGGGGGATGGTTCTAGAACTGATGGATGGTTCTGGAACTGGGGGATGGTTCTGGAACTGGTGGAAGGTTCTGGAACTGGGGGATGGTTCTGGAACTGGTCTTAGCTGGTACCACGTGCTCGTGCTCCATCATGAGTTTCTGGGCACACGGTCCTCCTCCCTCCCCGAGGAGTTCGTAGAAGCCTGCGTGGACCTCTGCGTATTTTTCATCTTCACTTTGGATCTGCACTCCCCGCAGCTGGCCTTGCCCTTTTCCACGCCTGCGTTATCACCAGGCACCCACAACCTTACCAAGCGGCCTCCGTTGAGCCCACGGCGCGGGCCTAGCCATTCCTGCCTGCTCCTCACGCCGCTCCTGTGGCCTTGCCCTGCTGAGGTTCGGCACCCACTCCCAACCCTAATTACTGAGCTGCCTATCCCCTAGGCACACTCTGGTCTCTGAACACCACCTGTCATCAGCCCCTAGAAATGCAAGAACGACTCGGCTTCTCTGTGCCATTAGATGTGGAAACCGACCCGCTTGTGTTTCCTGCAAGCCTCGGGCTGGAGTTTGAACTGGCCGTGGGAAGACATGGCAGTAGCCATTATGTTCAGCAGACCACGGTGTGGGGACTTGATCAGCTCTACTTTAGGGCCAATTATGGGAAGGTGTGCATACAACCCGGGGGCCCAGGGCTCCTCTCCTGGCAGCTCCACAGAGACAGAAACCGTCGCTCAGGCTGCCAGCCGCTGGACCCACGATCCTGTCTTCACAGCCTACCTGCCCTCTCACAGGGGCCCCACCGCAGCTGGACAGAGGGAATTGCCGTGTTCCACCATGGAGGCAGCCAAGGGCATCCCTGCTGCCAGCCAACCCTCCGTGCTTCCAGCTGGGAGCTCAGCCCAGGCAGATCCACACCCTCAGTGCTGAAGACCCACCTTACGAAGGGAAAATCATGCCTGTGATATGCTGTGCACACAGAGCAGAATGGAGAGCCTGTGTTTAAATAGAAAAGCTTAAAAAAAAAAACTTCCCAAAACAGCAGGTGTTCTAAGCAGTGAGATGGGCCACCTATGGAGAGGGCTCTGCAATTGGAGGCCAAGCACTGTCGCCTCCCCCACCCCACCCCCCACCCACCGCCTGGGCAGTGGCTTCCCTGCCTATCAGGTTCTCCCCACCCCTCCCAAACCACTTGTACTCCTCTCGGTGGGTGGATGGGTGGATGGATGGATGGATGGATGGATGGATGGATGGATAGATCGATAGATTGATCTCCAGGAAGGACTGGTGTCTCTTTATCACCAGGAAGGGCTGAGTTTGCTCGTGCTGGGTGGCACATCAGTGTGGGTGTTCCGGTTGGGAACGGTTGTGTCGGCATAGTCTTTGTGCTTGATTAGGAAATTTGGTTTGTGTTTGCAAAACGCCTTCCTTTAGTTTGAAACTACGCATCTGATGATGGCATTGGGCTGGGTTGGCTGCTCTTGGTGCTGGGCACAGATCAGCTTTCCTCCAGGGGTCAGGGGTCATTACCAAGGCCTGGCTGATGTTTGCCTGCTTCAGCCTCTGCACGTGAACCTCAATCCTGTGTGCACGGTGCCGCCATGGTGGAGGCTGCTGTTCCCGCCAGCTTTGACCTCGCCCTCTGCGCTCTGAGAACAGGCATTAGTACTGTGCCTGGTGCACCTGCAGCCCCTGATTGCACTCCCAATCACCCACATGAAAATAAATCACAATAGGACTCATGAAAGCCAGAAGCAGATACATTGAAAAAGAGGAATGGCAGGACGCTATTTACATGCCACTCCCAGCAGTGGGCAACTCTAAAAAGATATAATTCGGAGTTTAAGAATCAGATAATAGAGATATGCACGTAGTTAAAAATACAAGGGCGAATCCTAGGGAGTAAACACAACACCATAAGCAAGCAGAGCAGAGCAGGAAGCGGGGAGCTCTGCTGATCTCCCCGCCACTCTCAGCGAGGAGTCACCAGATGCCGTCTGGAGAGGAGGGACGCAACTGCACAGATTCCAACTTTGAGGGTAAAGAACAAGCAGGCGGTAACCTCCCAGAGGGTCGGCGGGGAGCACACACATCCCACAAAGCCAGTGCCGACTGCAGAGATGTTAACGAGAAAAGCCAAGTACACGGTACAGGGCCAGGTTTGTACGGCATGACAGAAGGATAAACTGTCTTCCTGAATACCCCAGGACATGTCTGTGTTCCCAGACTACCGGGAGAAAGACCCACAAACACAGCAGTGCTGCTTGCTCAGGGAAGGGGCCCGGAGGCCCGAGGGTCTGAGCAGAGGGAGACTTGCTTTTGCGCTGAATTTGCGATGCAGAGTGAAATGGCGATTTTTGAGCCATGTGAATCCTGGAACACTTAAAAGTTCATGGAAAATGCAATTAAGAAGTGAGGGGTTTTTTTATGCAAAATGAATTTGAAATCCATGTGTAGTTGTTTTCCTATAGAAAGTATGTGCAGGGCAGACATTGCTCTTGAAACCCTGGTGAGAACACCTGTATCCCAGGGTAACTGGGTTCAAGTCCCAGCTCTAGCTCCTGACTCCAGCTTCCTTCTACGCAGAGTCTGGAGGCGGTGGGGATGGCTTAAATAATTGAGTCCTGGCCATCCATGTGGGGGCCTGGATTGAGTTTCAGCTCGCAGTTGCAGCCCAGTCCAGTCCTGGCTGCTGCTGGTATCTCGGGGCGTGAACTCACAGGTGGGAGCTTGCTCGCTTGAGCCCCCGTTCTCTACCCCCACCCCTCTTTTTAATGTTAGTTCATGGAGAACTCATATGATTAAAAAAGAATCTATGCATGCATTTTAAGATATTTTGCAGGCTGGCATTGTGGCATAGCATATAAAGCCACTGCCTGCAGTGCTGGCATCCCATATGGGTGCCAGTTCATGACCTGGCTGTTCCAAGTGATTCCCCCTCTGGCTGAAAGATGCGCATGTGCATTGTGTCTCATGGGACGAGCAAGACTGGTGCATGGCTGCACTGGTTAGCACCTTGGGCAAGCCACAGGATCTCTGAGCTTGGTGCCTCTTCCAGTGCCACCTGGTGGGGTGTCAGGAGGCTTGGGGCACAGTGGGCACTGCAGGACGCAGCGGGGTCCTGCCTGTGTGGGGCGGGCTCTGCTGGGCTTGCAGGATGCAGGTGCCCAGAGGCCCTGCTGCACACGAACTGCAGGCTTGGCCTCCCCCTCACCTCAGTGGAGAGAATAGCAGCCGAGCTCAGGGTCCTGCAGACACGTGGGCATGAGGTGGCACCGTATGGACCGGACAGGCCAAGTCTGTGGTGGGGACCGTGTGGCTAGGACTTGTCATTAGGACTCTCACAGTCTGACCTGCAGGCACAGGCCTGGAGAGGCCCCTTATGCAGGCAGAGAAGCAGCCACGGGCAGGAGCTGGGAGGTCCCCGTGAGCCCTGCGGCCGTGGGACCCGAGGAAGAACAAAAGGGCAGCGGTGTCTCGCCCAGAGCGGCAGCGACCCAGGCGAGACCAGCGAGCCTCGGAGGCGGGGGCCTGTTGCTGCCCCCGGGCAGGCAGAGCTGCGGAGAACAGGGTCCAGCAGTCCAGCCTGATTTGCCCCAAGCATCCAACAGCTGGGCTGTCCGTCTTGCATGCCGCAGCTTCTCCTCCACTGTGGTTTCCTTCATCCCAGGGACTCAGCCTCTGGACTGCAGGTTGCCCATGAGCCCCTAGGAAGCTGAGCCCGGCAGCACACGGGAAGGTCTTAGGGCAGCCAGGCTGGGGAGGTTTGCTCATCAGTGACGTCCAGTCAGCCGCAAACCCTTACTAATCAGGGAACTTGGAAGCAGCTGCGCCACCGCCACCCCGCCCCGGCTGATCTGGAGGCACAGGAGGAGGGTTAGCCCAAGTGGAGGCCCCTTGCTCAGTGCTGCCGGGGGGCTGGCAGAGGAAGGAGGGTGACGAGGGCTGTGCAGGCCACGCTGCAGGGGCAGATGTTGATGAACTTTCTAGAGGAAGCCCCCGGCCCCCACTCCTGCCCGTCTTCCTGATGAGAGCAAGGGCCCGGCCAGGGGGAGACAGAATGCGGCGGACGCCGGGCTCTGGGGCAGCCTCTCCGTGCGCTGGCACTCTCGGGGAGGTCGGTGTTTTCACGTCTTGTTCCTGTGAGGGATGAGAGGGAAACAAGCTTCCCCAGGCCATCGGCTGGCAGGGCCCCCGCCCATCCATCACCGTCATGGGGCGTGCGCTGCCTCGCGGTCAGCCGGCTGCCTCCACAAGGGAGAAACAAATGGCCTTGTTTGCGTTTGCGATCCAGAAGTAATTACGGGTGTAGGGGGCTGCTGGGGCGGGGGTGAGGCTTTCCCGTGATGGCCAGCGAGGATGACTGAGCCACTCCACTCCCTGCTCCCTCCCACCACAGGGTACCAGATCGCCTACCGCCTGGCCAGCAGCAGCCCCCACACCTTCACCACCGTGGAGGTCGGCGCCACGGTGCGGCAGTTCACGGCCACGGAGCTGACCCCCGAGTCCGCGTACATCTTCAGGCTGTCCGCCAAGACAAGGCAGGGCTGGGGGGAGCCGCTGGAGGCCACGGTCATCACCACGGAGAAGAGAGGTAAGGACGTCGGCAGGTACGTGGGGGGGCGGGTGGTGGTGCTGGCTTCAGTCTGGTCTGAGCTCTGGTCTGGCTGGGAGGCCTGTGCCAATCCTTCAGACAAACAGAAGGGACCGAGCACCTACTAAGCAGCTGTGGGGCTGGTGTTGCCCTTGGGCGCGTGCTGAGCGCAGCTGTCTACTCTCTGGGGTGAGTGTGTCCCAGGTGGACAGTGAGAGATGGGGTGCAGAGAGGCCCCAGGTGGCAGGGCCTTCACGGGTGGGTGTGAGCTCCCACAGGCAGGCACTTGGTCGCTGGTGTTCCAGACCATACCCACTACGAGCAGGGCCTGCCCTGGCATTTCCTAAGTGGTTGCTGTCCGACTCTGTCATTCGTGACACCTGCTCTGATGCAGGCTCCCAGCTGGGAGCGGCACATCCTTGGATTTGGCTCACCGTCTCTGCAGCCATCGGGGAGCACCGTGTTAGCTCCGAGACAGATTTGCTAACTGGCCCCGGACATTCCGCTGTGAATCTACTTCCGGCAGACCCAAGGCCATTCTTCCCACGGAAGTCTGTGGCAGGCTCCTCCCCATGCCGTGGCGCTCACTCCACAATCTGCCACAGCATTCTCCAGGCTGTGACGTGGGTCCCCCTCTCCCCCAGCAGCAGCGGCTCCAACCCCAGGACCTGATGTCATGGCCAGACCCAAAGCTCTTGGGGAAATAAGTGCCACAGGGAGCTGCCCAGCCAAAGTTGATGCGTCGTGCCCGGAGCACACGGCTCCAGCCGTACGTCCCCGGCTCTGAGGCTCTGTGACCTCGGACCCCCCCCTTCCCCTCTCTGTGCTGTGGCAGGGCCCTGGTAGCCCTGGGGCAGCTGGCACAGTGCCCATTGTCAACCCTATCACCAGAGCTCCCGGGAATCAGTTGGCACAATGCCAGGGTCTGGTGGCCACGAGCTGGTGTTCCTGCCACGTTGGCATTGTTTGATCCCAGATCTGGAGCAGTCGGGGGATGATGAGTTGAATTCAGAGCACTTGCAAAACAGCCCTGACCTTCAGTCGAGAAAGGAAGGAGGAGGAGACTGACACAGACCGAGCGCTGTGACTGCGTTGTCAGGCTCTGCCAGGCTGCTCCCGCCAGGAGCTCCTCCGAGGCCTTGTCAGTGAGGAGCCCCCGGTCCCCAGGGTGAAGGAAGCGGCCAGGTTGAAGCCGCAGCTGTCCAGCTGTGAGGCTGTGTGCTCTCGGCTGTGCATGGCTGGGCCTGCCTGACGCCCACATGATGTTTACCAAAATAGCCCAGAGAGCAGAGCAAGCAGTGCTGACAAGGAGACTGTGCCAAAAAGCAGACAGCGTTTGTCTTCAGTGCGAACCTGTGCTAGGATGGCCTCAGCGAATCGGGCCTCCTGCCCGGGGAGCCCCCAGCCGACTCGACTCAGGCCAGCCACGCCAGCCCCAGAGCAGCCCTGTTCATGTGCTGTGCTGCCCTGGTTCCTGGGTTAGCCCAGTCCGCTCACCGGCTTCCTGACCTTGGCCCGGCCTGGCCCCTCTCTGCAAGTGCCCACCCTGTCCCCGAGCCCCTCTGCCATTCAGGCCTTTGTTTCTTCAGGCCTGGGAGCCGACCGGGAGTGCTGGGCTCCAGGGAGTGGCACTGCACTTGCTGTGCCGGCTGTTCCCGATTCACCTGCGTGATCGGCTTCCCCCAAGGCCTCCTGGGAAGCCCCCGGCAGAACTGCTGGCCTCCACGGGGCCACTTCTCGCACTCAGCTCACTTCATGCCACCAGTCTGACTCCCCGGGGTAGAACTGGGAGCGACGCACACAGTCAGCTCCTTCCTGGGGCACACGTGCTTCACCCATGGCAACAGTGGGGAGGGCTGGCCTCACCGTCCATAGCCTCTGCTCATCCAGCGGCTCCACTGCATTCAAGGCAAGGCCTCAGCCTTCAGCCCTTTGTGACTCTGGTCACCCTGACCGGCAGCTCATCCTAGCTGGCAAGCCTCCGTGTCCCGAGGGTGGTGACGCTGCCGCCCACCTCAGAGCAGCGGTACCAGCCCCCCATGCTGTCCAGCATTTCAGGAAATGTTAGCAACATTCACTCTTCACTCCCACCCCCGAGTCCCCCACCCACACCCCCTGCTTCTCAGGCCCAGAGTTTAGGAGATTTCCCAGCAGGCCCTCACCGCCATGGCGGAGGAACAGGGAGCCCAGGAGGGAGGCCTTGGGAGCGGGGGGGGGCGGGGGCACCAGGCCCGGGAGCTACTGTGCTGCCGGAGTGTGTGGCCAAGGGCAGGAGCTGCTGACGAAGGCAGATCGAAGCGCTCCTCGCAGGGCCCGCAGACGGCTGCTTTATTCCAGCCCACACATTTTAATCAGAATCAATAGTCCTCATGATAAACAATTAAACAATTACCCCTCCCTCGGCGCGGCTTCTCTATTGAAATCGATGGGGTGCGAGGAAACAGCACAGGCACACCACGTCCGCCAAGTCCACGCGTCCTGCATCCCAACCCCCTCACTGCAGAGGCGCTGGCCAGAGACCATCCCAGGGGTGTGCCCTATACCTGCACTCGCCCCACAAAAGCTCGGAGTGGACGCCTTTGGTGGTTTGTGCCCTGAGGTGGTGGCATGGGAAGTGTTACAAATGGGCTTAGGCGAAAATCAGAGAGTCCAGGGAACCTGGAGGTCCTGGGAGGAGTCCCCAGGCCCCCGCAGTCCCAGCTGTCATGCAGCGCCTGCCCCTGGAGGTGGTCCGGGGGATGTGTATGTGGCCTCACCTCTGTCTCTGCTCCTGGGGCCAACAGGGCACACCCAAAACCAGCTGTGAGAGAGCCTGCCATCTGTGGAACACAGGGAAGATCCGTCCCTGGTCAGTCCAACCCGTGCAGTTAGCAGTGAAGAGCAGTGCTAGTCCACGCATCCTGCAGTAAACAGTGGTGCTCAGCCTTTGCAGGCTGCCCTTGGCGGCGGGCGGGAGGAAACAGCAGCAGCATTTCCAGGGCCCCTCTCCAGGGACAGCTGCCTCTCACGTGCCCTGTCATGTCCTCTTCTGGTTACAGAGCGGCCAGCGCCCCCCAGGGAGCTCCTGGTGCCCCAGGCAGAAGTGACCGCGCGCAGCCTCCGGCTCCAGTGGGTCCCAGGCAGCGATGGGGCCTCCCCCATTCGGTACTTCACGGTACAGGTGCGAGAACTGCCCAGGGGAGAGTGGCAGACTTACTCCTCATCCATCAGCCATGAAGCCACGGCCTGTGCAGTTGAAAGGTACTGGGGGAACCAGGACCCGCCCCGGGCACTCAATCCTACCCTGAAGGCCCCTGCCCCCTGCAGCCCCCAGAGTGGAGTGTGTGTCTGGCTCGAGGACACGCACATGAGAATCTTCCACTGCGCTCCCCCTGCCAGGGACCCCAGAATCTCTAGGTCCTGGAGCCACTTCTGGGGGCCCATCCTGCACAGCTCCCCCCGTAGGAATTGGTGAGGCAAAGACGAATGGGGACAGATGGTCCTGGCCCCTGCAAACAGGTGATGCTCGTGGGTGGACAGAATGAGGCCTCTTTGGGTACCCTCTGGAAACAGCAAGGAGTCAGAGCACGCCTCAGGTGTGACCTTCACCGGTGACCACCGGTACGGCGGTAGAGAGAGTGGTGCACCTGTTCGGCCAGCAGTCCACACACGTGAGCTTACTCAGCTGCCAGGACAACTTTCACACACACACATACCCCCGTCTCTTTACAACAGAGAGGACCAAGGTGGAGAGAGGCTGAGTGCGCTACCACTCCCACAGCAGACCTCAACAGGCCTCCCACAGCCCCACTGATGCTCTCCTGGTCTCGGCTTTGCAGGCCTCACAGGGGCTGCCCTGGACCCGGTCTTCCTCACCTCCCCTGGTCCTGGTCATTTGTCGGGAGACCCACTCTCAGGGTGTGGGGAAGGGCTCTCCGGAGTGAGCTCCTCTGTCTCTGGAATCCTGAAGCCCACCCTGCAGGAGGTGGGGGCCAAGACCCTGGTTTCCAGCTGAGCCCCACACAACCCGGGGAGAGGATGATACGGTTCCTATTCCGTGGTGGCACTGAGGGTCGGGAGAGTGGGTGGTGTGCCTGTAGCCCCAGCACACTGGCAGGGAGCATGAGCAGAGCCTGCGGTGTGCCAAGCCCAGCTCTGCACAGCTGGATGGGAGCTGGATGAGGGACAGCCCCTGGGGCAGTCATGATCCTAGACTTCGCATACCCCACTCCCTGCTCTGGGGCACAGCAGAGGCTCTGAAATCAGGTGGTGGTGTGGCTTGTCACCTCTCCTTCTTCAGTGACCACAGCAGAGTTGAGAGAGAAGAGCAACTGTGCTCCAAGTTTGAGGCCCAGTGTGTGATGGGGGGGGGGGGGTTGATGCACAGGGGGAGGGATAGTCAGCAGGTGCATCATGGGAGGCAAGGCGGTGAGGCCAGGACCACTGGCTCGGACATCTCCTGGCTATGCCTGGAGTTAAGACAAGAGCTGTTGGACCCCAAGGGCACCAGGGCTGTGTCAATATCATCACTCTTACCAGACACTGTGCCCCAAGAAGTGTGGCCGTGCCAACCATAACCTTGACCAGAGCCCGTGAGCATCCCCGGGCGGCACCCAGGTCCTCAGAGAGCTCGGCCGCAGCCCCCATGCTCAGGCCCCCTCCAGAGTTGGTAGCAGACCCAGCAGGAAGGCAGCCCCTTGGCTCAGAGCCACAGATGCCTGCGACCCCAGATAATCCACCTTGTCACTGTCACCCCATTGACCCGTGTCCACTCTGCCAGAGTGTCCAGGCTGTGTCATCCAGCACAGGGATCCTCTCTAGCAGGACCAGAGCCCTGCAGGCCTCCCACTTGGAGGGGACACTGCCCCAGGGCTGGCTGGGAAACCATGAGGCGTTCGTCTCAGAGCTGTTTTCAAAGTGACTTAATCAAGTAGCGTTCATGGCGTCAAAGCTTCTGGCCAGGTACCATCCTCACCATCGTCACCGTCACCACCACGTTGTTAGCTACCTGCTTGCCCACGGGGAATCACCCCACAACCGCGGGAGCGCTCCTGAAATGGCAGATAGAACCCACCTGTGTTACAGGCGCTTCAGGAAGTTCATGGGAACACGGAACTGAAAGATAGGTGTGTTTTGGTGTAGAAAAGTGTTGGAGTCCCTGTATCTTCATGATCACGTTCTCCAGGAACTATTTGACGACCCTCTGCATGCAGCTCTTTTGAAAATTCTGTGCAAAAATAACCTTTTCTTTGGTTTCCATTTTCCATGAACTTTCTAGAGTATCTACATACTATATTTTTCCTGTAGATACGTATCTAAGATAAAGTTTAGCTAATGAATTAGGCATAAGAGACTAATGACAACTAATCGTAAAATAGAGCAGTTGAAACAATATTCTGTAATGAGGGTCACTCAGAAGTTAGGAATTGTCCCTGGGTTTTTCATGTACTATTTTCTGTGGTTGACCGGGGGCCACTGAAACCTCAGAGAGCGAAGCCGCCTTGGAGCTGCTGTGGAGCAGCCTGTCGTGTGCAGAGCCACTCCCGTGGTTCCTGCATGAGAGGCCACACAACCCTGTGGGACGCAGCCACTCCCGTGGTTCCCGCATGAGAGGCCACACAACCCTGTGGGACGCAGCCACTCCCGTGGTTCCCGCATGAGAGGCCACACAACCCTGTGGGACGCAGCCACTCCCGTGGTTCCCGCATGAGAGGCCACACAACCCTGTGGGACGCAGACCAGAACTTCCGTTACTCCCACTTCACAGGTGAGGGAGTTGAGGCAGAGGCGCGTCCAGTAACAGATATGCCTTGTCTCAGCTGTGAGGGGAAGAGATAAAAATCCCGAAGATGCCCTGTGGCCGTGACGTTCCGCGGGCCTGCGCTCACAGCTGTGTGGTGTGAACTGTCTCCAGCTCATTCGCGGGGTCTGTGAGGTCGTGAACGCCCAGAACACCAGCTTCCGTATCAGCCTGCCCCTGCTGGCCATGTGGCCTTGGTGACGCCCGCCCCTGGACGCTTGCTCAGCCTTGGTCCTCTCGCCTGAGAAAGGCAGGGCTGGGCAAATGATCCTCCTCTCCCTTGCAACCCCAAGTCCAAGACTGGCCCTGGGACTGCCTACCAGCAAACTGGGCCATCCCAGCTGTCAAAGCGTCCCCATCGGGCTCCTGCCAGCATCTCACCCCTTGGCATGACAGCAGTGGACTACCAGGCATGGCACTCGGCCCTCCAGAGGCAGGCACTCCTCGGGCAGGTCCACCCAGAAACCTGGCAAGGCCGGGGGTCAGGGGAGCGTGGCCAGGCGCTGGAGTGCATGTGCTCATGGTGTAAACCCCTTTAGCTAACTCTCGGAAGGAATGAAATCAGAAACCCCCTTTCCTGAAACTGAAGCCAGGCAGACTGCTGGCATGCTTGGGACTCCTCGTTGGGAAGCAGCGGTCCATGTGTCAGGACAGACAGTTTAATTTGGTGGAGGAGAGATTGTTGTCAGTTTGTAACGGGCAAGAACCAGGAAGAACGCTCCCCTCACCTGTCACCGGAGAACCGGAGCCCAGGAGTCTCCCTGCCTATCAGTAGAAAACGTGTTACAGGCGGGACTCAGGAAAGCCGCAGTTGTACCCTGCAGCGGCACGATCTCCCATCCTGCTTAATAATCTTGACAACTACATTTCACTTTTGCTGGTTGCCTGAAGTCTGTGAATGGCCAGAAACCACAGAGAGTTTCCACATCTAGACCCAGGTGTGGACCATGGATCCACCCGGGGGAAATGGTCCAGGCCCCAGGACGAGAGCTATAAAGGCTCAGTCAGTTCCTGGCTGGTGGACGACGCTGATGCGTGAGGCGGGCAGCCGGGAGGGGAGAAGGGCGTCTCACCCAGGGCCCATGTGGGCATTTTGGAGGCCACCTGAGCTCAGGACAGGACTGGGCTCTGCCCTTCCTCTGAGCCCTTCTGCTGTGACAGGTGTGACGGAGCCAACAAGAAATACGAGGGCCAGGAGGATTTGGGTGCAAAAAAATTTCGTGAGAACCAGCACTCTGGCACCAGCATCATGGGGTTGCGTCTTCTTTCCTCTTCCATGTAATCTTTAGAAATACTACCGCTTAAAAGGTGAATTTGGACAAGGATATTACACCTGGGGCTCAGTATTCTTTGTTTCTCTCTGACGGAAACAACAAATTTTTAAGAAATGTCTTCAGTGCCTTCAAGATAAATAAAGGCTGCAGCTGGTAGCTTCCAGAATGTCCAGGACTCGGGTGATTTTTATGATAACCGGGAGTGAGTGAGTAGAGGAGCACCCAGCGTCTCTAGGTGACATCTGCATTTAGTTGCTGGGGGTAGGGGGATGGGAGACTGAAGGGCAAGGTGGCACCCACCCCCAAGCCCCACCCCCATACCCGCTATGGAAGTAAAGTCTCTGCTGTGATCCATAGCTCGAGGCAGTCCTAGACAGACCTGCTCTCTAAATATCCCTGTGGCTGCTTTGGGACAGCAGTTCTGACCGCAGGTTTGGAGTGTGAGTCCTCCCGTGCTACCCAGCCTTCGTCTGCTGGGTGTGGGATGCTTAGAAGTGAGAGTTTAGGTCTCAGGAGTTGTCTATGAAGTGTGCCCAGGTCTGCGCGCTGTCTGCACAGGCAGCCTCTGGAAGGCAAGGCACTGGGATGCCGCAGGAAGTAGCTGGAGGCATGGGTGGACCTCCTGGGAGCGCAGAGCACCAGGGGCCAGAGGCAGGGGCAGCCTTCGGGAGGAGAGGGCCACCCGTCTGAGCTGCCTGCTGTGTGCCCAGGCCCAGGAAACTCCGGGGGGGGGGGGGGGCACTACCCAGACTGCCGCCGGAGCCGGGATTGCAGCCCTGCGGACATCCGGGGACCCGGGTCAGCGCCGCCGGAGCCGGGGTTGCAGCTCTGTGAACCACCCCAGAGCAGGGGCTTGCGCTGACCTGGAGGAGTGCAGAGAGCAGAAGTTAGGGAATCAGAGGGATGAAGCCGAGTGTGTGCTAGGATCCTTGGCTCACGGATCATGTCGTCACGGAAGTCCTGCTCTGGCATAGGAGAGCAGTGGGACAGGGCAGAGGGCCAGCCGTGGGTCTGTGGCCTCAGAGCAGCTATGCAGAGAGATGAGGGTGAGGCTGAGCGAGCGTGTGCAGGATGAGGCCAGCGAGAGGGGGCTGTGGCACCATCACCGGCATCCTCCCCTTGGTACCTGTGCTGCTGGGTGGGCACTGCAGGGCCTCCCACCAAGGGTGGCTGTGCGGGGCACTGCAGGGCCTCCCACCAAGGGTGGCTGTGTGGGGCACTGGCAGGGCCTCCCACTGGGAGGGTGGCTGTGCAGGGCACTGGCAGGGCCTTCCACCAGGAGGGTGGCTGTGCAGGGCACTGGCAGGGCCTTCCACCAGGAGGGTGGCTATGCGGGGCACTGGTAGGGCCTCCCACCAAGGTTGGCTGTGTGGGTCAGACATCTCCATGTGGCTGTGATTCCCAGACTCAGCAAACCAGGCCTTGGTGAATACAGCAAGCCCACCAAAGTGCGGGTCTGACTCACGAGCCAGCCAGACACTGCCTGCACACGGCTGCACACGGCTGCACATGGCTGCACATGGCTGTGTGCCTGGGGCTCCAGACCAGGCAGGGCAGTGCAGAAAAGTCTGCAGGGGACGTGCAGGGGCCATGCCTCCCCAAACCTTTAGCAAACAGAGGAGCACTAAACTGTGCGCAGCTAAACGCCAGGACCAGGGCCACCGCTGGGGCACCAAGGTGGGCCAGAGGCTGCGCCTAGAGCTACATATGACCCCTTGTCCCACCCTCCGCGAAACCCAGGAACCAGGCAGTGTCGTCCCTGCATGTTCATTCCTCCAGCCGTATACGGAGCGCTTCCCGGAGCCAGGCGCCGAGCTTGGTGCTGGGGACGCAGCAGTCACAGGACGCCCGTGGTTCCTCCTCATGGATGTGGCGTCCCGGAAAACCTTGCCTTACACTTGTGATAAGAATGACCAAGGAAATGAGCAGAGTGTCGGGGACATTAGGCCGGAGACAGGCATCGCCACAGCTGTTTCAGCTGATCCTGCAGGAAGCAGGCGGGCACTGGCCAAGGTGACCCGGGAGTGAGAAGCAAGACCACTCCAGACTGCTCTGCTCTGCCTCCCACGCAGCAAGGAGGTGGCCAAGAAAATGTGGGCAGCTGCGCCGGGCGGGGCAGGGAGATGGCAGGTGGTTCCCCCCATGCCCAGAGGCGGTGATTTGCAGGAGACTAGGAAGGTCTGCAAGTTGGTGTGAATGTAGCAGAAGCTGTCTCCCAGAAACCCGTGCAAAGCTCGTTCTGGGTGCAGCATTCCTTGCAACAGTCAAGTTACGACTTGGGGTCCCTGCATCCCGTGTCAGGGTGCCCAGGTTCAAGTCCCTGCTCGGCCTCTGACCCAGCCTCCTACTGGTGTACACCCTGGGAGGCAGCAGACGATGGCTCAAGGACTTGAGTCCCCACCACTCATGGTGGGAGACCTGGGTGGGGTACCTGGCCCGGCCCCACTTGTCACGGGTGTTTGGGGAGGGAACCAGAGATGAGAGAGCAAGGAGGGGAAGTTGTTCGATCATGGCATACAGAAATGGTCACCAGTTTCCTAACAAGCAGACTGCTTTGTCCACCGTGTGTGTATGTAGAGCAGACGAAGAAGGGCTGCTGCTGGTGGATGCACACGGCATGGGCTCTCACTCAGCTTCCACCGTGCTCGTTTTGAAGACCGTTAGTGTGCAGCTTGGACGGAGAACTCAGTTTGGGTTGAGAGTGAGGAGAGGAGGTTTGGTGGCAGGTGATGAGGCTTTGGCGTAGACTAGTGGTCAAGTACTTACCTGGCCAAGAAGTGCCGCATTCGCCTGCCCGTGTACGGCGCCCCTCCCTGGGCAGTGCCTTGCCCAGCTGTCCCCAGGAAGATTCAGGGCCCCCTAAAGTGCCTGCTCCCTGCAGCCAGAGAGGGGTCCCTCCCCATCCCTGCAGAGCAGCCTGTGGGCAGGGCAGGGTGGTCCCCTGTGCTCACACAGCAGCCTGGAGGCATTTGTTTCCAGGAGGCCCTGTGGGCAGGGCAGGGTGGTCCCCTGTGCTCACACAGCAGCCTGGAGGCATTTGTTTCCAGGAGGCCCTGTGGGCAGGGCAGGGTGGCAGGTCCTGCAGTCACAGGTCTCTTCCTGTTACAGGTTGAGACCCTTCACCTCCTACAAGCTGCGCCTGAAGGCCACCAACGACATCGGGGACAGCGACTTCAGTGCAGAGACAGAGGCAGTGACCACGCTGCAGGACGGTGAGCAAGTTGCTGCTTCTGAAAGCCGAGGCGCGGGCTCCTAGAGACAGCCCCACGTGTGTCCTGAGCCAGGGTCCCCGGGGCGTGGCGGTGAGCAGCACTTTCCATTAGAAGGCTGGCCAGAGCGCTCCTGCACGTCCCAGGCCACGGGTCAGGGCTTCGGGGGCTTCCAAATGGAATGGAAGTTTCTCTGATTGGCTTCCAGGGCCCCTACCATCCATTCGCATCCCTGAAATTGAATAATTGATAGGCCATTAAAAATGAATATCGGCGGGGCGCCTGTGTTTTAAGAGGTTTCCTAGGTTTTTCACTCCCGAGCTGCTGCCTCTGACGCTGGCACAAGCGATGGGCAGCGAGACCCTCTCAGAGCTCCCGGCAGTTTCCAGCCCCTCTGTCCCACTTTGAGGGAGACTGGGTCTGCAGACCGATGGTCACTGGGTGCACCGCGTCCTGCCAGGCCCACAGTGAGGCGGCTGCCTCGGACACAGCTGGCGGCGGGAGGGAGCAGGGCGGGTGTTGCACACAGACGCTGCAGGGCAGATCCCGGGCGGGAAACCGAGCACTTAGTCCACCCAGCAGTGCTTTATGCCATCCCCTAAGGCTTCCCGAGCGCCGCCTTTTCCATTTAACACACCAGCGAAACCATTTTCCAGTCCACCAGTGTCCGGCCAGCTCACCCCATGACCCCCGTCTTCGCTTCTGTTCTTGTTACAGCCTTTAGAAGTTTAGTTTCTCCAACTCAAGGCCTCCCGTGACCTTAGGGACCAGCACGGGGTGGAGGGGGCATTATGAGGTCCTGGAGCTCCCCCTGGGGCAGACACTGCGGGGCCTGCCCCCAAGGCATGACGGTTGCCTCGAGTTTCATGCCGCATCCCAGACTGTTCCCCGCGCACCAGTCTTGGGAGCCTGTCAGAGCCCGGGGGAGCCGGGGAGGAGAGAAGCCAGCCCGCACCTGCCTGTGTCCAGCGTCCAGTGTTCAGCAGGGAGCTCACGAGGGAAGCAAAGCCGGGGCGGCAGAAAAGCCTTCCCCATCAGTCCTCCCGCCCCCGTGCCGGGCCGATTCACGGGGAACCACAAGCGAGAGGGTGCCTGGGGACTGGAGCACAAAGCCCAGACCTAGGAAGGCCTCTACTCTGATCTCACCTTTAACAGCCCAGGTGATGTTCACAGTGATGCACTAATTCTTCACCTAAGAGACGCACGACAGGCGGACTGTATCGTCCTGGTGTCTGTGTGACTGAGCTGGAGCCGCCTCTGATGGGGCTGCTGCTTCCAGGGCTGGTTTCCAAGAGATGCGCAGGGCCTCGTGAGGCTGGAGGGCCTCCACTGATGCACCCATCTTGTCATCTCCTCCTCAGACGTGCAGCGTCTGTGCAGTGGGCTCCCCTCGTCCCCCACTCTCAGCCTGAGACAGATGGGCGCACTGGCCGGGGTCGGGGATGCACACTGCATGAGGGCCCGTCCCCTGCAGACTCACTACATGAAGCTGTTGAGGAGGCCCTGTAATTAAATCCCATGTGACCGGGCCGTGTCATGAACCCTGTGGGAGTAGCCCACTATTAGGACAGAGTGGCAGGTCCAGGGCACATCTGTCAATCTCTCCAGGGCAGAACTCATAGGGCTGGAGGTGTGGCTTTGCCGGTACAGCCAAGGCTGGGGACCCGAGGAAGGGGAGCTGCGGTGGGTCCAGGGGAAATAACAGATGGTGGCCCAGGGACTGAGGTGTGAGAGGTGTGGGCGTGCCCACAGCGTGCGTTGGGTCCACTGAGTCCGTATTTATTGAACAATGATACACGCTGGGGCTGTGCCAGGTCTCGGGTCTGGCCACCAAGGAGACGGAAGGAGGTGGAGTCAGTGAATCAGGGAGGACCCCATGGTTTCAGAGGGGACAGAGAGGCCAGGCTTCCTGGATGTGTGGGATGTGCAGCGGGATTTTCCACAGGTAGAGGTCAAGCCAACCTTGTCCCTGCAGACACTCGAGAACCACGACAGCTCCCCGACCACAGCCGTCCATACCTTTCACCTTGCCCTTCCACCAGTGATGGCCTCCCTTGGTCACAGTCAGGCGCTTCAGCCAAGAGCGTGTGACCTGGATCCATCAGTCTGTCCTGTTCAGGCAACCGAGTACTTCAAAAATGACGTCACTCCCCTCACCCAGATCTGGAGCCACAGGAAGGGTCTCTGGGCAGGGCTGTCCGGGTGCACCAGGCTTGGAGTGTGTGGCTTCATTAAGTTTACCAGGGAGCCATGGGCACTTCCAGCCGCCCTATATCAAGTCAGGGATGGTACCTGGGTACTACCCTGGTCAGGAATGGGTCCCTGTCACCCCGGGCACAGGTTCAGAGGGGGCCGTGGAAGCTCTGAGAGGCCAGGGAGGAGGCCCCATGCCAGGAACAGGCAGGGCTGGGAGCAAGCCCCCCCCCGGGGGGGGATCGGGGGGCGGCCAGGAAGAGTGGCCGGGATAGCGGGGCCATTCTCTTCCCTGCTTTCTTCTTGTGTGCATTTCAGTGCCAGGAGAGCCTCCAGGGTCCGTCTCTGCGACGCCGCACACCACTTCCTCAGTTCTGATCCAGTGGCAGGTAAGAGCCGGGCAGCCACGGCTGTCCCTGAAGCGCATCCCCATTCCTGTGCCTGCCGTACCCTGATAAGCACTGTAGTACAGGGCCAAGGAACAGCAGAGGGAAGATGGGGTCAAGTGCAACGCCTGGACGGTAAAGATGCCCTGCAAGGCATGTGCAGCATGAACTGGTCCTGGGCTCAGGCGGGAGGAGCCTGTGGTCAGTGAGCCCTGCTCAAAGCCAAGGCCTCTGGGCTTGGGCCTGCTGGCAGCCCCGCTCTGGGGGGTGGGCGGCCAGCACCAACAGGATCATTCCAGTGGCCTTGGGGAGGGCGTGGAGGAGGTGTCTGTGCTACATGCGAAATTGGCTCATGTCCCTGGGGCGTCCAACTCCAGCCCTTGGTGGTATCATTTCCAGAGAAATCGTTCGCAGCCAGACATGGCATCTGCAGGATTATACATATTTTCACCAAGTCTGGGTCTGGAATCTCAAACCAAGGCCCGTCCTCTGAGATAAACAATCCTCGGTTTGGCTGCTAAACAGTGCTCCAGGATGGCGTCGAGAGGACATATCACCCACTCTGGGCAATATTTGTTCTCAGGGGAGTGCCCTGAGGATGAGAACAGCAGAGGGGAGAGCTGCCCGGGAGGGGGCAGAGCCCAGGGGAGCCCTGCTGACCAGTCTGCAGGCAGAGGCTCCCAGAGGCCTGGAGGAGTAGGGGCAGAGCAGGGGCTGGGGCCAGGGCCAATGTGGCGTTCCCTCAGGGCACTGCAGGTGGAAGGGGCCAGGGTGGTGGTGCCGAAGGCACAGGCAAGGTCCTGAGGCCAGATTGGGGTGCGGGGTGGGGTGGGGGGGCTGCAGGCTAAGGCAGTGCTGTGGTCTGGGCCGGGTCAGGCCAGGAGGCTGCGAGCTGGGGATGGACAGGGAAGTCTGGGAGTCACGTCCTTGGGGTTGGTGGCATCATCAGAGACAGCTGCGGCAGCGTCAGAGTCAGTGGGGAGGAGGGGTGGGTGTTAGGAGTCAAGGGACAGAGGGACCTGAGTGATGCTGAAAATCACAAGTGGTCTGCGTGGGGCCTGAGGGAAGCGGGAATCGCACACAGTCCTGTGGACCCGGAGGGAGCGGGCAGACAGGGAGAGCAGTGCTGAGGGCCCGAGAAGCCGCCAGGAAGTTGTCCCAGAGACTGTTCCCATGGGGGCCCTGAGGATGGGGGCTCCGGAGGCAAGGAGGAGGAGGGAGAGAGGCTCGAGGCTGGTGACTGTGAGGCGCCTGTAGTGCCTGGGGGAGAGGGAGCTAGGGATGCCCTCTGAGCAGGACTGGGCCCTACAGAAGAGAGACGTGCAGGTGCACAGCACCCCAGCCTGGGACTGATGTGTCACGGCCTCCCTGGGTGTGGCCCTGGACTGGCAGGCGCTGGAGGTGTGGGCAGGCAGGTGTTGGAGGAGCCACTGCCGGTGCTGCTGACCACGCGGTTGGCGCCGCTGTCCTCCAGGAGATTCTTCTCCACTTCCTTGTGATGGTGACTTTGGTGAGCATCAGGGAGAGTCCATGGTGAAGGAGTGAGGGCGAGCGGCAGATCCATCTGCACGGGACCAGGCACTGCCGCCTGTAGGCGGGACGGTGGGCAAGACTGGAATACACTGCTTTCCAGTATCCCGGGGCCCGCTGGCCACTTCCTGGCCTCCTGTCTGCACAGCACAGGAACCTTCCGAGGGATAAGAAGGCATTGCCCAGTGCCTTCCAGGAACGCCGTGCCGGGACACTCACCCTCCCGTGGGCCTGAGTGTGGGCAGAAGCCCGGCTCCGGCCCCGCTCGGCACCAGGAGCCAGAGACCCTGGAATCCTCTCCAGCTCCAGGTCCTGCCCTGTAGAAGCTGGAGGTCAAAGCTGACCTCTGAGGTCTCGCAGGATCTGGTCCTGGAGGCCCCTCACCTGCCCAGTGCCTCCATCAGGGCCTTTGGTAGAGGCAGGAAACAGTCAAAATGGAAATTCAAGGGCCTGAGCCTTGGTTCCCACCCTCCACCGGCACAATCAGCCTAGAGGAGATTGGCTCTTTGTACTGTGCTAAATTCTGCCAGGATATTAGCATTTTCTTTGTAGATGGAGTTGGCCTGCCAGTGACTAGGTAGGCTCCTTCTCTGCAAAGGCGCGAGTGCTCCCTGGGGGTGAGACGCCATCTCTTCCCCACAAGTGGCTCCGAACAGGAACAGGCTGGGGAGCTGACCAGCTGACCGCATCCTCCAGGCAGGGCTCCAGCCCCCAGGGGCCGCCTTGGCTTTTGTGAGTGTCAGCTGTCCCGCCTCAGAGCCCAGCAGAGCAAGGCAGTCGCAAGAGGCCCAGAGCAGGAGGCAGTCAATATCACGTATTGTGCAAATAAATGCCTGTCAACTGCCAGGCAATTGCAGCAAAATTAAAATTAGGAGTAATTTACTAAGAAAAGCAGAATAAAGCCAAAGAAACGAGGTTTAAATATGGATTTGAATTGCATGTGAAGTGTTTCCCCTGTAAACCCGTCTTCCCCACCCCCCCGGGAATTTGTTTTAAACCACCTCCTGCTGTAATGTCCCGGCTGCGCACCCCTCCGACACCTCCCCCAGCGTGCTCCGTCAGCTCTGACTTCTCAGGAGGGTAGTCGATCTTTACCTTTCACGGGGTCCAGTTCTGTCTGAAATCCAAGGATGTGAGCGTGCGCTCCCCACAGTGGTGGCACTGTATGTGCCGAGTGCCACTCCTGTTTCCCACTTGATCATAACATTTCAGCCGCTGTCCTAAAACCTGCCTGCCGCTCAAAGCAGGTTCCCCCATGCCGCTGCCCGTGTCTCAGTGGATTTGGAAGCTGTGCTGCAGCGAAACAAAGCGCCAAGCAGATGGCGTGGCGCCTGCGGCTGTCGAGGCCACGTACTCCGCCTTGTCACAGGCGCCTTCCCCGGTGTCTGGGCTGCCAGGCCGGGCAGGCAAGAGGCCCCGGGGCACTGTGGGCCTTGTCTTGAGGTCGTTCCTCTTTGTTCACTGGCCACACTGTGGCAGAGGACCAGATCCTGAGCAGCACAGTGGTGAGGGACACAGACAGCCGAGCTGGACGTGGTTTCGTTGGCGCAGTGGAAGGGCAGGAATGGGAGGGACAGCTGAAAGTGCGTGAGAGGCCAGGAGGAGGCCCGGCCCAGACGGGCTCAGCGGTGTTGAGGCTGTGGTGCCAGGGAAGGTGCCTGGGGCCTCCTGTGCGCCCCTGAGCCACTGGCGCTCACTGCCAGAGGGAGCCCCGTGCTACCCTCCAGGAAGTGGGAGCTGTGGGAACATGAAGTGAGCCCTCGGACTCCAGGGACCACGGCAGTCGCGTTAGATGTGGACTCAAACTCCAGCTCTGCCTTGTACTCCCCATGAGGCCTTGGGCGTGTGGTTGAACCTCCCAAAGCCCGTAGCTTAGAAGGAGGCAGGCAGGCCCTGCCCTAGCCTACTCTCCATCTGAACCAAGAGGGAGCCGACTGCCCATGCTGCAGTGCAGAGAGCAGCATGCGGGGGAGGGGGCCCTTGCAGACAGCTCGAGGAGGGGTCGTCCTGGAGTCCTGCCTGCCTGCCCACTTCCATGCTCTTCTTGCTTTCTAGCCCTGCTGCCCCGGGACGTCCCGTCCTCCCAGGTCTTCCCCAGCGCACTGGCCTCTTCTCGCCGGCTATGTCGGGTGAGGACCAGGTGCCTGCATCTTGACAGTGGGCCTCTGAGAACTAAGAGACTGTGGAGCCCTGGGAAGTGGCTGTGGAGCTTGTGGTTGGCACCACAGGGGGTGAGGGCGCTGGTTGAAGGGGGCTTCCCAGTGCTCTCCACGTGTCTGCACAGCCACATGGCCCATCCGGGCTGAGATCAGGGGTGGCTGGGGTCATGTCAAACCCCAGCAAATCCACGCAAGTCCCCAGCTTTGTCCTGCTGTGTCCCTCGCCCATCCCAGGCACTGTGCGGACTAGAGGAAGGACCAGTGCACAGACACCTCGCCAGCTGGGGCGTGGTCTGAAAGTCAGGCACAGCCTGGAGCAAGCACTGTGGGTGTGAAGGGAAACGTGTGTTTGGGGGCCGTCCAGTCAGACTCCACCCGTCATGGCTCCAAAGTGGAGGCTGAGCAGCAGCCAAGCCCACACTGGGGTGGGTGTGTGTGTGTGTGTGTAGGGGAAAGCAGGGGTATCACAGAGTCAGGGCTTGATCCAGAACCTGAGCCTGGCAGGCCGTCCGTGAGCCCCCATTACACACAGCTGCCTGGATGGCTCTGAGGGCCTCCGGAGCCTGGGCCCTCTCTCACGTGTCACACGAGGTATGTCCCAAACACCGGAAGTAGAAACCTGTCCAGAGTCCCATGTGGGAATCTACGTCATCTCTGCAGTTCCCAAGCCCTGGGTCAGTGAACCCATTGGCAAGAGAGGTGCCAACTGCACCTTTAAAACAGCCATGCTCTGCGCGGTGGCCACCTGTGTCCCTCCCCAGGCCTGGGAGGCTCCTGCTGGGAGGACGCCCTGCCCTGTAAGTGCCCTGGGAGTTCTGTGGACAGCCTGGCCTGCTGGCAAATGCAGACACAGCAGGGGACAGGAGGGGCTCTGGCCTCCCCTACTGCCTCTAAAGCAGAAATACCTGTGAGTGCAGGGTCAGTAACCCTGAGCCCCCTCCCCCAACCTGCTCCCAGCCCCAAGAGGATGGTCACAGCTGCTGGGGACAGAGCGTGGCTGCCGTTTACTCCTTAGTAAATGGGCTCTTTCCCCAACCTCCCAGCTTCTTGCCTGTTCTATTTTGTTGAATTGAATCCAGTCCTCCCCACCCCACCGGAGCTTCCTTCTCCCTGCAAAGTCAATTGCTGCTGTCTGTAGCCCCGTCTGCTGCAGGGGTATCCGCAGAGCTGGCCAGGAGCCCTGCAATCCTCCCGCTGAGGTCCCAGTGCCTGAAGCGGCCACAGCCGTCATCTGGGGTGGAGAGGGAGGCTTTGAAGGTGGCCCTGGGCTGGCAGTGCCAAGCCAGCCCATATCAGAGACCCAGCTGCTGGCCTCTGCTCTGCCCTCTCGCCTCTCTCGGCTCGCCTACTAGAGTCAGTCCAGGGCCTGGAAATGGACGCATGAGAGTCTCCTTCTCACTGCCCAGGCCCTGCACACGCTAGGACAGGGTCCAGCATCTCTCTGCAAGACTGTCTGGTGTCACCTTGCAGGCAGGAGCCTGAAACAGAAAGTGGGCTCCCCGGGGTCCAGCCACGTGCTGAGGGTTTCGAGCAGGGACACTGCTCTGTCTGTTGTCAAGGCCCAGGAAAGGAAGGTCAGTGCCCCCGGGGCCCAGGAAGGCTTGCTGTCCCTCATTCAGTAAAAGCTCCTCATCCTGGCATCTCCACAGGAGTCATTGATACCCAAGGGGCAGAGCTGCAGGCACCAGGGCAGCACACCCAGGGTGCTCAGTGGGCTTGGGAGAAGCCTCATCCTGGCCACTCTCCTGAGCTCCGCTTGAGGTCCTCCTCGGAGCACTCCCTTGTGGGAAATGGCACAAGACCCGGCTGAGCCCTGGTCAGCCCTGGGGACTGTTCCCTAGTGTGTGACACAGGTCCTGGCTGAGCCCTGGTCAGCCCTGGGGATTGTTCCCTAGTGTGTGACACAGGTCCTGAGTGAGCCCCGGTCAGCCCTGGGGACTGTTCCCTAGTGTGTGAC
>CM027397.1:2369597-2383722 GCA_015711505.1 Sylvilagus bachmani
CCCTGAGGACTGTTCCCTAGTGTGTGACACAGGCCCTGGCTGAGCCCCGGTCAGCCCTGGGGACTGTTGCCTAGTGTGTGACACAGGTCCTGGCTGAGCCCCGGTCAGCCCTGGGGACTGTTCCCTAGTGTGTGACACAGGCCCTGAGTGAGCCCCGGTCAGCCCTGGGGACTGTTGCCTAGTGTGTGACACAGGCCCTGAGTGAGCCCTGGTCAGCCCTGGGGACTGTTGCCTAGTGTGTGACACAGGCCCTGGGTAAGCCCCGGTCAGCCCTGGGAACTAACTGTTCCCTAGTGTGTGACACAAGTCCTGGCTGAGCCCCGGTCAGCCCTGGGGACTGTTGCCTAGTGTGTGACACAGGCCCTGAGTGAGCCCTGGTCAGCCCCGGCGAGTGCTGGCTCAGTTTGTGTTTGTTTGACCAGCTCTGTTACCGTGAAGGCCTCCGGCAACCATTCCCGCCCGTAGGTCGTGCGGGGGTAAAGGGGTGACCAGGCACGGTTGAATCTCAGAACAGCAACGGCGAGGCTCACCATTGGCTGGGTGCCCTGTGTTTTTGCTGATGGAACCTGGCAGTTCCAGAAAGAAATTAAGAGTTCCTCTGGCGTCCAGGTCCCTGGGTTCTGGGTCAATGGCTGTGGCCTGGGAACACCCGGTGTGCAAGCAAGTGTTCCTAGCATGGCTGGGCCCAGAGGGGCTGGGCTGGAGGCCTCCCGGCTGCTGGTGATGCCGATGGAAGGAAGAGACAGAACAGAGGCGCCTCGCCAGCCCCCACTGTCCATTTGAGAGCCAAGGCAACTGGACACCCGGAAGCTCCACCGTGCCCTCGTCCACGGTGGGCAGCAGGAGGCCTCAGAACGGGCTGCAGCCGGAGAACCGTGCAGCCTCTCTGCGAAGCTGGGGAGCACTGTGGGGGTGGGTGGGGCATGGGTGACTCAGACAGATGGGGTCTGACTCCCCCGGCCAGGGGGAGGAGCGGCAGGCAGTGGGCTTGTCCAGAGTGTCCAGAGCTGTGTGTTTGTGGAGCCCTCCTGAAATGCAGCATGAAGGCCTAGCAGCTCCCCTGTGAACCAGTGTGCATCTGGGGCGGGCTGTGTACCACGGTGCTCTCCTGGGTAGGGGGCACCCCAAGACTTAGGAAGTGCCTGGCGATGGCCCACACATCAAGGGCCCTGGGGCTGCTGGAGTTACCTCTCAGTTTTAAAAAGCATCCTATGTCTTGTCCATGCTGTGTTCCTCAGGCCCACGTGCCAGTGCTGAGCATGGCGCATCAGCCCTCCCAGGCCTCGCTCTGCTGTTCTGTGGGGCAGCTCAGAGGGCAAAGTAGACTGTGTTCTGCAAATCCGGGGTCAGGAGCAGAGGGGTTCGACGAGGATGCCATTGCGTGCTTTTGGGGCCTGGGTTCAGAAACAGAAACTGAGGGCAAGGGTGGGGATGGCCAAGGCCTGGATGTCACAGTGCCGTGACAAAGTGTCACACACGAGGCGGCTGGCCCCACAGCTGTGCTGCACAGGCCTGCTGGGAGTCCCCGCTCCTTCGGCAGGCAGCCTCGTCTTGATGGGGGTCTGTGCGGGTCTTGGAGTCCTGCGGATCTGTGTAGACTGCAGCGAGAGCTGATGCTCCGTCCCCTCATCCACAGACCCTTTGTGCTCATTCCACTGGGTTCTCGACAGGGTGAGCGCATGGACTAGCGCCTGCCCGTCTCAAGCCAGTGCCCTTGGAGGTGCAGTGGGGATTCCCACCTTGGGTCTGATTTGGTGGAGTGGGGTGACCTGGCACGTGGAGAGTCAGTGAGACCACCGCAAGCCGGGCGGCCAGGGGATGGCCCGGGTGGGCCCAGCCAGCACAGGACATGGAGCTGGCCATTTCCCATGTTCCCTCCATGTCCTGGGCTTACCTTCCAGGGCGTCACCTCCTCACCACCAGCGAGGGCCCTGCGATCCTGCCCCAGCCTTGGGGTCTTTTGCGGACTTGAGCCACACAGGGTCCAGACGTCCACGTTCCCCCCACACACGCACCCTGGAGGGCAGAGGTGCTAACGATGGGCTCCATGGTGCAGATCTGTGCCTGGGAGGCTTCTCAGGCTCCTGCTCACGAGTCTCCCGCCTTCCCCTCTGTGTTGCTAACAAGCAAGAACTGGGCAGTTGAAGGAGGCCACGCTGGGGTAGAGGCTGCAGGCTGAGTCGTCCAATGTCTTTGCAGCCTCCACGGGACGAGTCCCTGAACGGCCTTCTCCAGGGCTACAGGATCTACTACCGGGAGCTTGAGTCCGAGGCGGGCTCAGGCCTTGAGGCCAAGACGCTCAAAAGCCCTTCCGCTTTGCGAGCCGAGCTCACAGGTGAGCACGTCCCCCATCCTGGCTCAGACCCCGTGCAGGTGTGAGGTGGGCAGCCGGGCAGGCCCTGGGGCCTTGTGCAGCCAGACGAGTACTCAAGGAGAAGCAGTGCTACTGCCCAGGTGGCAATGGCTCTGGGGGACCCCTGTACCCCCTCCCTCATCTCAAGGACCCATCAGTCCAAGTGCAGGCTCTTCCTGTCTGTCACAGTGCACGGCCTCAAGGTGGGGCCTGAGCCCTGCCATCTCCAGGCTGGCCTGCTGTGGCGGCACCACGCCTCACTCTCTCTGGGAAGAAGGCTGGAGGGTTTCGTTCCCAGATGTTCCCTTCAGACAGTGCCACAGAAAATGCACCTTGTCTCCCGACATCCTTGTGCTGGGACAGAGTCGGGGAGCAGCTCCGGGGGGAGCACCTGGGTGGCTGCCCTCTTGCTCTCTGCCACCTCCGTGGTGTCAGGAGGCCACCCTGCCTTCCGTGGTCAGCTCGTGCCCCTAGGACCCAGACTGCACACGCGAGCTTCATGAAGCTGACGGCCCTGCCTCCTGGGAAACCCACGTCCCTGTCCTCCCTCGCTGGCACGATGGCGTGCCAAGTACCTTCCACGTTCCATTCAGTCGGAGGCCAAGCACATGCCCACTGCCTCAGGTTGGGGTCTTGCTGCTTCAGGAAGAGGCTCGGGCACCCCTGGAGCTGGTAGGGAGCAGGCAGGTGGCGGCTCGGGCTTCACTGCCCGTGGAAGTGTGGCGCGGAGGCGAGCGGTTCGTTCCGTGTGTCACCTGCAGCGGCTGTGTCCCTGTGTGCTAACTGTCTTTCTGCTTTGTTTACCCCTGATAGCCCAGAGCAGCTTCAAGACCGTGAACAGCAGCTCCACGTTAACAACGTATGAGTTAACACGTAAGTGCACACTGCCCGCCTTGGAGGCCTCCTGACCACTTGCAGCCATTGCCAATTGGCCCCCCAGTGGACCTGGGGAAACCACCTTGGATTAATGACTCTCATTTCTGGAATTCTCCCTCTTGGTGTGCTGACCCAGTCACAGACGGGGAGCGGGGCTTCAGGAACTTGGGGCTGGGACGACTTACTGGCATGTGATCTTGGAGTCACGACCTGCTGGCACGTGATCTTGGAGTCAGGGACAGGGAGGAAGTCCCATTGGGCACAACTGCCCGACTCACCTCAACGTTTCATTTTAACTGTCATTTTGCTATGCTAACGTAGTGTACAATTTTCACCATCTTTACATACACAGTTCAGGGGCACCAAGCACACCAGCCACCCTCTATGTCCTGAACTGCGTCTTCAAAGACTGGCACTCTGCTCCCATTAAACACCAGCCCCCTCCCTCTGTCCCCCAGCCCCTGGCAGCCAGCATCAGCCCCTCTGAGTCTGGCTTTGGCAGCCCCAGGAACCTCATGGGAGGGAATGTATACTGTGTAGCCTTGCATGCACTGATTATCTCACCGAACAGAGCATCCAAGGTCCTCGGTGTTGAAGCAGTGCCAGCCGGAATTCCCTGCCATTTCAGGGCTGAGTGATGCTGTCTTGCTCATGCAGCCATCCTCCCTTCAACTGTGATCGACTGTGTGGCTTCCCCTTTGGCTCTTGGCTGGAGAAGGTTTCCAGATCCAAGTGTGGGGCTTGGGAGCGCCCATAACAGGGTTCACTCCAGTGCAGCCCCCTTGGCTGGATTAGGGAGAAGGTAGGGAAGGAGGAGGAGCCCTCTCTGGGCCACCATGCCTAGGCATCCTTCACGCACCTTGTCAACAGCGTCCCGTTCCATCTGCCCACCACTCTTGGGCAGCTGGCCCAGCCCAGGTGTGGCCGGACAGGTTCACAGCAAGGTCTGTTTCTGCCCCTGCTCTCCCGAGTGTTGCTTTGTCCATTGGTCCCCTTGCTCTCTCTCACACCCGTGACTCAACCCCTCACTCATGATCCCACACCAACAAGTGTCCACCCAGACGTCTCCTTGGCTGAGGAGCGAGATGGAGTCAGACCACAGACCTGCTCAGTGCTCAGGGCTCCTGAGCCAGACCTCGCTCCAGCTTTTCCGTCCCGTGTAATGAAAATGAAAGGGGACAGTCTCTTTCACACCCCCACTCGTGGGTGACGGGCACCCACCCCAGGACTCAGCAGCCACATGGGTCCTGGACTAAGACTGACAAGCCCACAGCCACCGCGAGCTGCTTGTAAGACAGCATAACCAAAAAATAAAAAATACAAAAAAATAAAAAAATTTTTAAAAAGCCGGCGCCGCGGCCCACTAGGCTAATCCTCCGTCTGTGGCGCCAGCACCCTGGGTTCTAGTCCTGGTTGGGGCGCTGGTTCTGTCCCGATTGCTCCTCTCCCATTCCAGCTCTCTGCTGTGGCCTGGGAGTGCAGTGGAGGATGGCCCAAGTGCTTGGGCCCTGCACCCACATGGGAGACCAGGAGGAAGCACCTGGCTCCTGGCTTTGGATCAGTGAATCGCGCAGGCCATAGCAGCCATTTGGGGGTGAACCAACAGAAAAAGGAAGACCTTTCTCTCTGTTTCTCTCTCTCACTAATTCTACTTGTCAAAAAATAAAATAAATAAAAAAGACAGCATAGCCCTGGAGGGACCCAGAGTAGGAGAGGCCGGACCCCAGTCAACCACGTGGGCGGAGCTGTGCACACGTTCCTTGGAAGCCAAGAGGACAAGGACCTTGGCGTCTGACTCTCTGAGCTCCGCTGAGCTCATTGCAGCTGGGAGGTGGATGTAAAGGCTGAGGCCGGTCGGCGTCCCCGCCAGCACCCAGTCTCAGACCCAGAGCTGTGTTAGCCGGGAGTGGAAGCTCCCAGTTCTCTGGCAACGCCTCTCACTGCAGACCTCGGCCTCAGCCCCTGACCCGGGCGGTCCCCACACCCTTTTCCTCCTGGGACACAGTCGTCAAAAAATCAGAGGCTTTACACGTGAGATTTACTCGAGTCTTTTTTTTTTTTTTTCTTAAAAATTTGTTTTAAATGCTCTGCCATGGCAGGGGTGCTTGGGTCACACCCAGGAGAAGCATCGGGTGGCGTGGGGTGTTGGCGGTAGGTGTGGGTGCATCTCCCAGAGAAAAGTCTGCGCCCCCCACCTCTCCTTCCTTGTGGCTCACGGAGGGGACATTGTAGGAAGGACGGCAGCCCTGGAGCTAGCTGACCCCTGTCTCCCTGAACCTTGCAGACCTGAAGAAGTACAGGCGCTATGAAGTGATCATGACCGCCTATAACATCATCGGCGAGAGCCCAGCCAGCGCACCTGTGGAGGTCTTTGTCGGCGAGGCCGGTAAGCTCTGAGCACCCCGAACCCCATGGCCGCTGAGGGCCACAGCCACGGGCACAGCCAAGAGCTCTGTGGCCAAGTGTCTCAGCCGTCAAACAGTGTCCTCCCATCCTGAATGTATAGCTGGCGAGGTTGGAGTCAAACCCACGGCTGGAGGTCTGGCTCGGCCGAGAGCTGAGTGACGACCACTGCTGTTCGTTGTGACTGCCCTACAGGGGTGATGTCAGTGCAGGAGGAGCTGGGTGTGGGGGAGCAGAGGCCACAGTGTTGAAGGGGCAGGCGGTTGGGTCTCAGCTCCCGGCTGTCCCTTGCCAGGCTTCGGCCGTGGCCCAGTGACTGGGTTCACCTGATGTCCTCCGAAAGCCACGTGATGATGGCTTTTGCCCCTGTGAGAAAGGTGTGACCCCAGGACCTGTCCCCTCTGTGGGGTGAATGTCCCCATAGTGAGATGTGATGTCAAGTGTTAGGTCCAGCGCACCTTCCTCCTCCAGTGTGCACAGGAAATGAGAGCCACCCCTGCCTCTGGCCACAGGGGTCCTGCCCCAAGAGGACCCCCCACCCCCGACAGATTTAAAGACTTCCTGCTGCTTAGCATAGTGCCTGGTGCCTCTGCTCAGATCTGCTGATGTGGATTCCGGAGGATGGCACCTCGGCCTGGAGTGACAGTGGAGACCCTGCCCTGCAGGAGATCCAGTGGGGGGGGGGGGCGGTGCTGGACCAGGGGCTAGGAACGCAGCAGGTGACCTTGCAATTTGGAGGGGTGATTGTTATTAACCAGTCGAGTCCCAAAGATCTGCCGTGGCTGTTTTGTTTCTTTTTCCTGGAATGGTCTGTCAGTCTGCACACAGGCGAGGACGGCAGCAGCAAGCGTCATGTCTGCCTTTCTTTGCATGGAAATGTGTCCAGAGGGGTTGTCCGGTGGGGGCCGGGCATTCCAGCAGGGATGGGCCTGCCACAGAGGAGCCACGTGAGGCACAGGAGAGGCACAGGCTGGGGAGGGGACATCACAAGTTGCTCTCGCTGAGGTCCCCGAATATGACAGATGATGTCCTCTGTGCCTGGACCAGAGGAGAGCAGGGCACTGCTGAGTGTCCGCTGTGACACTGATGGGCAGTTTGCCCAAGAGGCCAGAACTCTTCCTGGGCGGAGGTGCAGACCATGTGTGTGAGTGCCCAGTGGCGTCTCCAGGCCCGGCGCCGTGTCCCCCAGTGCCCCGGTGCTGTGGGGGTGTGAAGGACCCCATGTCCAGCCCTCTGACCTTGCCCGTTTCTGGACAGACACCTGCTTTCAGGATAGGACTGTGCACCAGCCCTGGGCCCAGGCCACCTGCCCACCCCGCTGTGCGTTCCGTCCTCGTGAGCCTGGCCTCTGCACCTGAACATGCTGTGTCTGCAGGAATCACGCCTGTGCCTGGGAAGACTCCCAGGCCCCCATGGAGACAGCTTCCATGATAGCCTCCTGGATCCACCGTCTTGTCTCCCGGGACAGACTGGCTGCTCCTCCCTGTGTTCCAGAACACGCTGTGCACACAGCACTTTGCACTTCGCTCTATGGGCTGCTCTGTTCTCCTGCTGTCAGCAGGGCAGCAGCATCTTCTGGTTCAGCCCAGAAGCTGGGTGCTTATAAGTCAGCAGGGGCCCTGGGATTTGCAGGCAGGAGAGGGGAGAGGAAGAGAGAACACACTCAGATGGAAAGGAAAGGAATAGGGTAGCATGGCCCAGGACACAGGCGACAGTGCCCAGGCGTACCCGACAGTGACACCAGTCTCCCGTCCAGACCAGTGACACTGTGACCCCAGGGCTCCCTTCTAGCCAAGGGCCGTGAGCTCAGGGAATGGAGCTGCCCCCAGAGCCCAGGGAGGTCAGGAGGGGGGGAAGGGAGGCTCCTGTTAGAAGGGGCTGAGCCCCGTGGCTGGCAGCTGTCCCCCATTCAGTCCCCGGGGGCTCTGAACCCAGGAGGACTTTAGACAAACAGGGCAGAGCCAAGCAGAGCTGCCCACCTCCCAGAAAAGCCCAAGGCCTCCGTTCAGGTTCTTAACGCACGCTGACCACACTGGTCCAGCCCCATGCGTGTGCAGACAGTGGGGGCAAGGTGTGCTCTGATGGCAGGCAGGGTCCTGGAGGCAGACACGTGAGCCCCAAGTGGGAGGTGGCAGGGCCTGCTCTGCCTGAGCAGGGACCCCGCACACCCTCTCCTGAGCTTTTTTTTTTTAATCTCTAGGGTGGGTTCTCTCGAGCCCCAGTCGGAGGCAGCTGTCCTCTCCCCCAGAAAAGGGGGCCTTGTCCCTTGGATCCGCCTGTGGCCTCGTGGTCTCTGCACCCCACGTGCATCCCTGAGCCACCTCCCACCGGCGGAGCAGCCCTTCTCCCCACCCTATCCTCACTGCTGCTTTCTCCCACTGTAAATCCCTCCTGTTCATTTGGGGAAGATTTGTCTCCTCGCTGTCTCACATACGATCCAGTGCCAGTGATGATTTGGGGTCGTTCAGAAGATAAACTGAGTCACTCTGAACCTGTAAGGATGTTAGCTGAGCAACAGCCGTTTACGAAGTGGGCAGCAGAGGGGCCTCCAGTGTGCCATGGAGCCCGGCAAAGAACTCTGGCTTTGGGGTCCCTTGTGGCTCATGACTGGCTGAGCCTGGTTCATTTTTCACAAACGAAGTGCTTACAAGACATAGCCCAGGCATCTGTGTTTGCAAGTCTCTTAAGGCCAAGCGTCCTGCACGGCCGATCCGGCCCCGTGTGCTCTGGGGGTCTCCAGCCCGTCTCTGCTTTGTCTCATTTTGATGGATGCGATGTTTTCAGTAGATTTTTAAGAGCTCCTTATGTGTCAGGAATATCACGTTTGATCACGTTTGGGGCAAATAGTTTTCCGTTTCTGGTGCTTGTCTAATTTTATTGTGTTTAAACAGTATGGTCCAACTTCTACACCTGCTTCATCTCCACTTCCCATCAGAAACTCGGCAAACACCCAGATTTCCTTCTGAGATTGGGGGCTTCATTTTTTTCCGTTTAACTCTGTAAACCAGCTGAGGTTTATTTTGGTACCTCGATGAAAGGTGGGCTTCTAAGTAGATCATTTGCTTCCAGGAGACACCCCCACCCCCACCCCGGTACCGGCTATTGATTGATTCTGCCTTTGTGACGTGTCTTGGTCCCGTTTGAGACCCCTGGACACAGCCAGGTGTGAGTGAGCGCGTTCCTTGGCTCTGCAGGCACCCCTCCTAGTGCCGGGGCACCACCGCAGCCCTGCACACACACCACTGGGTACACGTGCACCCTGTCTACCAGAGCTGTGGTGGTCTGGCCTGATTCCCAGATGCCTCAGCTGGTCTGGGAACTTCACAGTGGTAACACAGCAGGTTCACCTGAGGCTGTGATGGCAAGGTCATTTAGTACGTAAGTGGACGTGGGCCTCCCTGGCATTCTCATCCTATCCATAGCTCCTCTCCTGGAGTGGGCCTGTCTTTCCTTTGCATCTCCTGGTGGGACTGGCAGTGTTCTCGGTGTGGATCTCGTTACCGACTGGGTCATCCCTGCATTGCACTGTGGTCGCTGCTGTGGACCCAGGTGTTGTCCAGATTTGTCCGCTGTCCACGCACAGCCGACCACAGTCGCGGGCTGAGACTGACCTCACTACTGAGGCACAGGCGGTGTTACACGCAGCCGGAAAGAACGGCAGCTCTCTTGGTTCTCTGGAAAAGGGAGTCCAGACCTGCCTCATCCCTGCATCTGGTGGGGCAGCTGCCAGGGCCAGGGCAGCGGCCCGGCATCCAGCAGCCCAGCCCGCCTTGCACCAGGCATGAAACGTGGCATGTGAGCTCAGGAGCAGTGTCCACGCAAGGCTGTGGGTGGGGCTGGAGCGTGTGTGTGTGCGCTGCTTTGGGAGAGAGCCGCATCCTGGAAACACACTTTGCTGTTCCTTTCACTGGCAGAATGAGGGGTTTATGTTTCTTGTAAATTCTCCGAGTCTCCAATAACTCTTGGTTGGGACCGGAGGGAACAGCCAAGGCCCCAGCTGTTGCTGCCCCTGGTAACGGAGGAAGCCGGCCCCAGCCCCAGCGCAGCGGAAGGACGAGGACCCAGGGCCGTGCTCATCTGAAGGCTCACGTTCACGATGAGCAGACACCGCAGCTGTTTTCGGGTAGTGGGCGTGGCCGTCCATGTCACAGGGCCACGGTGTCTGGTCACTGCCACTCTGTGGGAGCACGAGGTAGTAACCTCTCCCATCCTGGGGGCCCTAGGTCCTCTGCTGATGCCGTGGGTAGGGAGACGCAGTCTTGCATGTGGGCTCTTGGGAGCAATTCGCATCACGGTCGCCAGTGAGAATCAATGTCTCCACGTCATCGGCGAGTTGCCAGCCTTCGTCCTGAGTCTGCGGGCACAGGGCTCTGCAGGCTCCTTCCCACCTCTGGGGCTGCAGCTGCAGTGTCGTCTCCTCGATGCACAGCCACATCTGTGGAGCGATTGCTGGGGCTCTGGCTGGCAGTCTCCTGGACCGGGAGAGCCTTGGACAAGGCTGTGTCCAGGCTGTGTCCAGGCTGTGTCCAGGACTGCCGTGCCCCCAGCGCAGGTGTGCAGAGTGTTGGTGAGGAGGGGGCCTGCTCACCCCTCACCACACAGGGGGACCTGCACGGCACCCCGCTGGCCCTCTGCCACCGCCGCCTCCGGCCCTCTCCAGCTTGGGAGACCCCAGGGCGTCCCCGACGAGGCCCACACGGGCAGTGAGACAGTGAGCCCGATGGCCCTGCTGAGTGGGAAAGCACCTTAAACAGGGGGGCAGATGAGGAGGAGGACAGGCCACTTCCAGGACCCAGCCCCAAACACAGAGTCAGACACAGCCTTGGGAGGTAGCGAGGGAAAGAAGGGGCTGCGAGAGCCGGTGAAGCGGAAGCCCAGGCCCTGTAGCAGGGGCGCTTCCAGAAACCCCTGGGGCCGCGTCTTCACCCCTCCCTCATACTCCGCTGGAGTGACCCTCCCTACATGCCAGCCTCATCTCCCACTCCCGGTTCTCCTCCCCCAGGACGCCCGTGGTTTATAGGGGAGATCAGACCCTCTGCTGAGAGCGGTGCCCCTCGCCTGCAGCCCGTGGCCGTTCGTGCCTGCGCTTCCCCTACCGTGTGGGTTAGCACCTCTCCTGGCAGACCAGGGCCCGGAAATGCTGGTGGATGCAGTAGATCATTAATAACTTTACTTCCCATAGCCACGCCCTGAGAAAGGTCATGGAGAGAATCCTTCTGCCTAACACTTTATTTAGAAAGTATCCTTTAGCTCCCAGGATCCGATGCCAGATGTTCGGAAGACCCTTTGGTTTTCCACCTGCTTGGGTCCCTGCTGGGTGCCTGCAGGGATCGAGGGAAGCCACCGAGGCCCAGGCTTTGCCCTGAAGGAGCCCCGAGTCCTGGGAGAAGGGGGACGGCCTGGCCTGGGGCCCTCAGGAGTCCGGTCTTAGAGGGCTTGGGGCCTCCGGTGTGTTCTTGAGCCCAGGGTAGCCTCAAGTGGAGCTGAAGTAGAGCTTGACGGGATGAGGAGAAACCGGGCCAGCCGCATGGAGGAGGCAGCGCCATCCCACACGTGTGAGCAGGCACGTGGGGCGCCTCCCTGGCCTTGTGTCCCACAGGCAGGCGCTGTTCATCTCCACCTGCTGGGTCCCTGGGAGCGGCTGGCGGAGCGGTGAATGTGAGAGCACTCTGACTCGGGTCATGGGCCAGCCTCAGGCCTCTGACTCGGGTCATGGGCCAGCCTCAGGCCTCTGACTCGGGTCATGGGCCAGCCTCAGGCCTGTCCCCGGCACTGGCCTCGCTCTTGCCCTCCTCCCCTTCTGTTGCTAGCACACAGTGAGGGAACGCAGGATGCGTGTGGAAGTGGACACTGGCCCCACCGGCTCAGCCCAGGGCCTGTCTTGCTCTGTTGTCTGCTCCTGTTTCCCCTCCGCTCAGCTGATTTTGAAGCAGTTCTGAGAATCATATCCGTTTCTGAAAACCTCATGACATTTCATTCCAAAGTATTTTCAGTTTGTATCCTTGTGCGAACACTCTAAAATATAGGAGCACAAAGTCGTGATCTCACCTAGAAAAATGAATAGCAAACCCTGCACACCGTCCCGTACCTGGTCAGCACTCGGATTCCCGTGGAATCACCTCCTCTTCCAGTCCTCACTTCTCTGTGCTAGGCTCCGCTGCAGCCCCTTGTGCCCCGGGACAACATCAATGAACAGTGGGCCCCCGGGCTCCATAAACGACCCGCGAAGCAGCCCGCAGGCCAGGCCTCCCTCCCTCCCCACAGCAGCATCTGCACATGTGTCCCAGAGGCCACATCTAGCCCTTTGCCCGTGTTTGTAAATAAAGTTTTATTGGAACACAGCCACAGCTTGGTCTGTACAGGCTTAGACACTGAATTCTTGAGCTGCTTTTCCCACAGAAAGTCAGCGCTGAGTGGTCATGACAGAGGCGTCTGGCCCTCAAAGCCAGGCCTGTTTCTAAAAACCATTTGCCAGCTCCAGGCAGCTCTGGGGTAGAATGGGGGGGGGGGGGACCTAATCCCCCAAGCCTCAGTTTCCCAACGTGTGAAACGAGTCGGGCGTTTCTCCCATGGCGTGGGTTTGGCGAGCACACGCTGCAGATGTGTGTAACTGGGAGCTGTGAGAGGCGCTGAGCGGTGCAGATGCACGGTGGGGTGTAACTCAGGTGTCCCTGCTGTGATGTGTGCGAGGGAACAAGGAGGAAGCAGTTGCCTGGGGAGTAGCTGGGTTTCGGAGTGGCTTTCTCACGCTGCGCATCCTCACGGTGGGTGGCACAGTGATCAAGCTGTGAGAAAGTCAGGCCCCAAAGCAGAAATCCTCCCAGGCACTGAGCGTGCCCGGCGGTAGCGAGGGAACAGAGCCCGCCGCCAACGTGCCTGTGGGAGGAATGCCTTGCTGGTGATGAGCGGACACTCCGCCTCCGCCTCCCCTTGAAACGGCTCTTCTCGAAACCACTCACTTCTGAGGCCGGCAGCCGCCACGCACTCACACCGGGCTGTGGGGACGGCATCCACGCCACCGTCCGCACGCACGGGGAGCGCCCAGCCTTGGTCCACACCCCGACATGCTCTCCTCATCCTGGGCTCTGTTCGTGGGGTGCCTGGCATCAGAGCCACACAGAGAAAGCCCTGCGCGGTTCCGTATTCTGGAGTTCTCGCCAGCGCCTGTGCCGGTCAGAGGGCAGGAGTGAGTCTCAGAGCTCCTGCGTGGACTTGACAGTGCCACGCCCAGGGCCGGGGCCCCGCTGAGCGGCTGTGGCCAGAACACCCACGCCTGAGGCCCACCCCGAGGTGTTGGGTGTGCCCCACATATATGGGTACAGGGTTAGGGGAGCCCAGCGAAATGCGTGGAAGAGTCAGCTGGCTGTGGACAGCGCCCTGGGCGTCTCCTGTGGCGCTGTGTGCACCTCTCGCTAAGGAATCCTCAGTGTGTCAGCCCCTGGCAAGCTAAACTGCACTGCCACCTCCCAAAGCCCTGCACGTTTCTGCAGCAGTAGGGGTCTCACGTTGAGAGAAGAGGGATCCAAGTCCCTCCTCTGTGTATGGGTTTACAGAACGTGGATTTGTCTGTCGTAACCTTTTTTTAAAGATTTATTTTATTTATTTGTAAGTCAGAATTACAGAGAGAAGGGAAATGGAGGGAGAAGGAGAGAGCAGAGACAGAGAAAGATACCTTAAGATCTTCCACCCAAAGATTCGCACCCCAGATGGCCAAAATGGCCAGGACTGCGCCAGGAGCTTCTGCAGGTCTCCCAGTGGGTGCAGGGGCCCGAGCACCAGGGCTTAGCCCACAGTGCCGGCCCCTATCCTAAGCTTTCTAAAACGTTAGTGGGTAGTGTTAACTGAAACACTCACCAAGTCCTGCCTTCCCGAAGTGTTGGGGGGCTGGCTGACGCTGGGGGCCACCTGGGGAGGGCTGGGCCTCGGACTTCCTGTTCAGCAGCGGTTGATTCAGGTGTCTTTGAACTTGCGTGCATGCCCAGAGGCCCCGGTTTCTCGTTTCCCGGCTCAGCTACGAGGCCCCTGGTCTGCTTGCTAGCTCTCTCACATTGTGCCCTTGCCCTCCGTGTCCAGTCTGTGTGTCCTCTGCTGCTTAGGGCAGTGCACCTGTCTAAGCCTTCACACACCAAGAAGCCCAAACGAGGGCCCAGATTTCCTTGCACGGGGGAACAAATGTGTCTGCAAAGTTTGCCAATCAGATAAATGAGATTAGAGGATTCTGTTTCCTGTATACCTAACAGGAAGTCAGAGAAAGTGTTTGACCAGGAAAAGATGTAATTAAAGAAAACCGGTGAGAGTATAACTTGTCAAATTATATAAAGAAACACAATATTAAAACTTCAACAGTGAATCTCAGATAATCAGTTAAGAACTTACATTACCCAAATAATAAATCACCAAGGGACACAAACTGTAAGGAGAAACCTAGGGTAGCCTGACAGGGCCTAACACACCCTGCCCTAGCGTCGGCAGGTGCACTGTGGCCTGGGGTGG
>CM027397.1:2384222-2429505 GCA_015711505.1 Sylvilagus bachmani
ACTGTGGCCTGGGGGGCCCTAGCGTAGGCAGGTGCACTGTGGTCTGGGGTGGCCCTGGCAGCAGGGTGACCATCTGTCTGGTGTGAGCCCAGCAGCCACCCTCCGTCCTCACCTCTCCGCTCTTTCTGCTCCAGCAGCACCCTGCCCCCTGGCTGTATTCACGTGGGCCCTGTCATGTGCGAGCCAGGTGCTGTGTTCCAGGACACCTCCTCCATCCTCTCCTGGCTTGAGCCTCTCCCACAGTCTGCCTTGTGCTGTGACTGTTGTGACTGCTTCTCCCGTGAACTTGTCTTTTACATCTTTGCGCCTCCTCGCTCCTCAGCCCTGAGCCGAGACTGCTGATACTCAGGAATATCTCAGCAAAGTTAGGCGGGGTCCCAGCAGCCTCCAACCCCAGTGGCACATTCCGTGCACGGCGCCTGCCCTGCAAGCTGCCCACACCTCTGTCCCTCCTGCCACTTCCCTTCCAGGGCTCAGAAGAGGGAGCAGCCCCCAGGGGCACAGGCCAGTCTGTGGGAAACGGGAAGACAGCAGCCCTGTAACCGTCCAGAGAAGAGGTGGCCTGGCCTCCTGTCCCTTCTGCTGCCATGTGATGGGCCACAGTGAATGATAGAGTCACCCCAGGGTCAGAACTGGGGGAGGTCCTCCCAGAGGAAGGCAACTGCAGTCATATGGGCACGCCCCTGTCCCCAGGTGAGACGGATCTCTCACACACACACACACACACACAGAGGCACATGAATGAATGACATCTCTGAACCCACCTCAATGTTTCAAAGCCTCCATGGCTTTGCCAGATACCAGATGCCGTCATACCCCTGTGTCTGTGGGGATGTGTTCAAAGACCCCCCAGCCAGTGCCTGAAGCCATGAATCCTACTCAACTCTATATAAACTGGGTTTCCTCCCGTGCATTCCTGCCTATGATAAAGTCTGATTTTTAAATTAGACACAATAACAGATGAACAATAATAATAAAGAAAACAGTTATAACAGTGCATTGTGATTACAGTTATGTGATATCACCCTGCTGCACCCCACCCCCACTTAATGATTTTGGACCTCCCAAAGCCACTGCACAGGGCCCAGAGGCATAGCTCAGGTCCACCCCAGTCTGGTGGGATATGAAGTTAGGACCAGTGGACTGGTACTGTCCACTCATCAGCAAAAGTCTGACCGAGTCCAAGGTAGCCACCGTATGGCTGCTTGCTGGTCCAGCCACAGCAGGTGGCACACCCCAGGGTCAGCAAGCCTGCCCAGGGGTCAAGTGAGGCGGGCAGGCCTTGCTCTGACTGCTCTGTGGGGCTCACCACCAGCAGTCCAGCCCACCCTTCCTTACAGAGGCAAGAGAGCCACACCGCAGCCCAGCTCAGCTCACAGCATCCAACTCCACAGGGCTCCCTAGCCAGTCATCCAGAAATAGGGAGTTCCAGAAAGTTCTGGAATTCCACCACAGCCTTCAGCTGCAGGGTACTTGTTTCCAAACTTCCCTGAAGTTTCTCCGGCACTGCCCTAACGAGAAGCAGGAGCAATCGGGCAGGGACTGTGCGTGACACAGCTCTGTGACGGCCAGAGACACCCAGAGAAGTCTGGGTGCACCTGCCCCTTCATTCCTCCTCACACCTTCCCCCTCACTCCCCCTTAAATGCTGCTGTGGGCCACCTCCTTGTCAGCAGGCACCAGGCCCCGCCAGGCTCCAGTATGTCCCCGCATTTCCATGAACACGCATGTTCTGACACCACCCCGCTCTGCAGAGCCTAGAGGCAATGGCTCATCCCAGACGCACCCCCTTTAGGATGAAGTGGAACTGCATTTGGGGTGGTGCACAGCCAGGCCTTCTTGGGTCGAGTTCTCCTGTTGGGGCAGAGACCCGGTGGCCATCAGGAGTCACAAGCTGCATCTCGAATCTGACAAGCCATGCTCTGTGTGTGTGTAGCTTGCTCTCTTCCCTGCTTATGGCGTCAACAGAAGAATCCCTTGTCACCTGCGGTGTTTCTGTGGCAGGGAGACAGAGCTGCTGGGGGTGGGGGCTGCGGCACGGCTCGTCGGCCCGAGCCGGTGCCAGGGGCCCTGCCGCAGACGGGGTGAGTCCAGCAGAGTCGGGGCACCGGGTCTGACCGCGTCTTTGAGAGCAGACCTTGAGGGGGTTGGGGAGCGTAATAGCTGTGCTCAATTCTGCCTTTCACATTTTAATTGTACAACAGTAATTTTGCAATAGAGTTGCCGATGGCAAACATGCAAAAAACATTAACTTTATTTATGTTTTGGGTTATTAATGTGGCTGTTAAAATTCCTCCAGTTAGTTTTGATTGAATTGTATTTTTGTGTGATTCTGTTGTTTAATGGAGCGGTAAATAAGAATTTCTGATAATGAGGCCGAGCATCTGTCACAACAACCTGGTGTGGGTTATTAACATTTCCATTAACGGCGGGGTGGGCAGTGATAATATGGAAACCACACAGTTAGAACAAAATAAATAGTTGGTGTCAGGCTGAGTGGGTGTTAATTACAATTTTATTCTTTGGGGGAGGGGCAGGGAAGAGGTGACTCTCGAGGTCACTGTCTCCCGAGAAGGCCTCCCCAGAGAGCCCAGCTGCTGGGCCGGAGCCCTCGGGCAGACACCCACTGCTTGAGCACCGCCCTATGCAGTCTGCGAACAGACTGTCACCCCCAGGCTGTACCCCTCAGCCGCAGGCTGGGGCTCCATACCAGCTGTTCCCCCGCCGAGCTGCCCTGAGCCCAGCCCAGCCCCCATGAAGGGAGCGGCTCTCAGGAAGCAGAGGCCAGACCAGGAGGAGGAGGCACTGGCATAGAATCCACAGTCAGGGAGAGGCTGGCGAAACGCAGACGAGACGGAGTGCTCTCCCGGCGAGCCTGCGCTCGTGCGTCACTCACAGCTCCGGGGCTGCCTGGGGAGGTGTGGCCAAGGCGTCCTCATCAGCCACCTCTGTTTTTGCATGCACAGGGTGGCCCATGTCACACAGCACCCCAGGGAGCTCTGCCCAGGCGAGGGACGGGATAGGAAGTGACAGCAGCGGGAGCCGGCCTTGGACTGCGACGTGGAGTACGGTCCTCAGAAGCCAGTCCCCCTCCTCCATGGCGGGGCAGCTCTGTGCATCCGGACTGACCACACCCAGGGCCCCTGGACTTGGGACAGCAGTGGGCATCTTGGTTTCCCGCAGCCCCTCTCTCATACTCGGCAGCTCCTTAGTCACGAATGCCAGCCTGTGTCCCGGCACCTGCAGCTGCCTCTCGTCAGAGCCATGCACCTCTACAGCACCCCACGTGCACTGGGGCCTCCAGTTGCCCCCGTCCCTGGCTGCTGTGAGCTCACGGCAGGCGTGAGAGCAGCCTGGAGCCTGTGCCCCCTGTTAACCATGCATCAGTTAACCCCGTGGATCCCTCTGCCCTACTTTGCTCTGCTCACTTTACCTCAGGGTCGTCGCTTTCCTTTGCATTTCCGTATGGTTTGGGACTTTTTCCCACCCAAGTAACCTCTCCGATTAATTCCATTTTCTGTGAAATACTTTTGAAGTGCCTTCGTGTTCTGTGTCTTTAAGAGAGTTCTTCTGGGAAGGGTGTGTGGCCTGCCCTGGCATAAAGAGGTCACACGGCTCTTGGGGGATGGAGCCATGATCCTGGGGGTGTGGCTGTGCCCACGATGGCCCACACTCGGCACACATGGTCTGCGTGGAGTTGGGCCATATGGATGTGTGGGTGGGGTCTTGGCCGGCTCCTCCAGGGACATCCCAGTTATCATCGCCTGCTCTTCTTTCCTCAGCCCCAGCCATGGCCCCGCAGAACGTCCAGGTGACCCCGCTCACGGCCAGCCAGCTGGAGGTCACGTGGGACCCACCGCCCCTGGAGAGCCAGAACGGGATCATCCAGGGCTACAAGGCAAGTGTCTTGCGGGCAGGCCCAGGAGGGCAGGCGTGGGTGCTTGCGTGCATCTCCCGGGCTCGGAGGCCTCGGCTGGAGGCCTGGCCCCTCGCCGGGTCTGCTGCCCTCAGCCCGGAAGCCGAGGGCCCGGTATGCGGCAGGCGTGGCTGGCCCTCGGCTCACAGCCGAGCTGCTGGGAGTGGGGTGGGGTGCCCACGGGGCCCCGCCTCCTCCACCCCCATCTGCTCCAAGGCCTCCAGTGTGCTTTTCCATGAACTTTTTGAAGGTACCTCATATGCGTGGGTTTCAAAAAATCTTTCCTCACCAAAATAAGCATCTTTTCACTCCATTTCCATGGATTTTCCAAAGCATGCCCACAGCGTCCTGAAGAGAATAGATCCTGAGAAGCGGCACTGCCCGCGACTCACCGATGGACATTGAGTGGGCAGGGCCCAAGGACTGCATTTCTAGCAAATTCCCGGGTGGCGTGTTCCCTGGGAACCCTGCTCTGAGAACCAGCACACCCCAGAATCTGACTGCACACTCGCCGAAGGCTGTAGCGCTGCGTTAGCGGAAGGCAGCTACCCTAGGAGGCGGGGAGGACGGCCGCACGGTCGGCTTATCCAGGGGCAGGGGGCTCCGCGCTGTGCCCCACCCGAGATCGCACCTGCGTGGTTAGCACAGACACCAAGACCGTCCTGAGGGAGACGGCCCAGGTCTGCTCCGCAGGGATGCACCCAGGATTAATTTCCTGATCTGCTCTGTTGGTTGATCCGTCATCGGATTCCAGCGGGCTAGCCTGCCCTGATGACTATTGGACCAATTAAATGTCCATTTAAAAATGATTTCTGTAGGTGTTTTATGAAAATTAATACCTTCCTCCGTGGCAGGGCTGTTAGAGTGATTAATGAGGTAACGGGAAGTCCTGTGGGCCCCAAGGCGAGGTGCTATTTGTGTGCGTCCAAAATATATTTTCTCATTTCCTTAATGATGAAGACATTGAACCTGGATATTGATCTCGAATTAGCAAGGCCTGGGTGAGTGCAGCATCCTCTTTGGTCCGTTCAGTGAACAGAAGCCAGCTAAGCCATACCTGCCAATCAAGGCCTACCCGTCGCCCAGGCCAGTGAGTGAGCATGAGAGGCGGGGATTCTGGCCTGGGTGCCCCCAGGGGGCTTCCTGTGTCCCCGCAGTCGAGCTGTTCTGTTCCACCAGCCTCCACGTGGTGGTGTCTTTGGGAGGCCCGGCTGGCGTCTGAGGGGCTAGTCTGGTAACCTCTTCAAACCTTCGTGCGTTGACCTTCAAGTTCACCTGCAAGGTCAGCAAAGCAGATGAGAGATGTGTCCAGGAGAAAGAGGAGGCCCACCTGCCAGTCCTGACCCTGCCGTGGCTTCCTTCCTGCGGCGATCGGATGGTTTTCACTGCCAGAGTACAGCCATCCCCGGTCTCTGGGTGGAGTTTCTTCCAGCTCCCAGCCACCCCCGCCGGTGGTTGCTCAAATCCACAGACACACAAATCCCTTACGTACCGTGGTGTTCTGTCTGCACAGGGCCACGCACACCTTCCCACGCACTTTAAGCCATCTCTAGGTTGCTTATAAGGCCTAGTGCTACGGATACGAATGTCACACCATGTTGTTCAAGGAATCATGGCAGGAAGACCTGTCCGTACAGACACATTTTTTTTTTTTTACCAAGACTTGCAATCGGCATTTGGTTGAATCCATCAATGAATACAGGGCCCACTGTGTTCTGCCAATTGACTAAACACTTAGGTGAACAAAAGGCGGGAACATGGGGTGGGAGTCTGGGGGCATGCTCCAGCCACAGGCCAGGTGGACCCCTTGTCTCCAGAAGGCTGCAGAAGGGGTACAGGCTGTACACCAGAGTACCCACAGGGCGGAGGCCCATGACTGGCTGCTGACGGGAGGAGTCGCCCGTCCTCAGTGTCTACTCAGGCAGTGTGCAACCCAGCCACGGCCTGGGCATCCCCCAGCAGCACCAGCGGCCTGGGGCTTGGGCCACCAGAACTCATCTCAGCCACGCCCCAAGTCCACGGAGCCAGGTGCCTCCCGCCTGTCCCACTTAGGCAGAGCTGGAGCCCAGGCACAGGCCCACCCCATTGGTCTGCCCCTGTACCCCTGGAAGTCGGCCCAGCACCAACCCCTGCCCTTCCCACAGATCTACTACTGGGAGGCGGACAGCCAGAACATGACCGAGAAGATGAAAGTCCTCTTCCTGCCCGAGCCCGCCGCGAAGCTCAAGGACCTGAGCAGCCACACCAAGTACCTGGTCAGCATCTCCGCCTTCAACGCCGCGGGGGACGGGCCCAGGAGCGAGCCCCGGCAGGGCCGCACCCACCAGGCCGGTAGGTGGGCGTCGGCGCATCTTCGCAGGCACGGGTCAGACCTGTCTCCGGCCCTTGCCCCAGCAAAGTGAATGGCTGCTCTCGGCTTCCCCAGCTCTTTGCTCTGCCTGTGCCATCCCATGTGTCTCACTGTGTAGCTGAGCGTGTGTGGACAGGACTGGGGTTGGCTGGTTGCCAGCGTGTGGCCTCAGCCTGCTATGTGATGGCAAGAAATCCACAAGGGGCGGGGTGGCCAGACTGGAGCCACCGTGCTTCCCTGGGGGCCTCGGGTGCTGGGGCAAGGGACTCTCAGCCTCGTTCCCATCCAAGGGCCCATTCAGTGCCCCGGGGACTTCGCGTTGTCTCACTGCTGTCTCCAGACCTCTGGATGCGGGCTTCTTGTGTGTTGAGGCCAGGCCAGATGCCTGGAATTCTCCTGGGTTTCGGGTCCACACATGACCCTGAAACAGCTCCAGCTGCCTCTCAGACACGCCACAGGCCAGTTCCCGGAGCAAGATGTTGGCTGTGCTGGCCAGGTGTCGTCCCCTCATGCAGGGCGTGGAGCAGACCGCTCTTCCCGTCTGGGTCCTTGTGACTGTGGCAAAGCCAGCCCAGAGCTCCGGGGCCTGAGTGAGATCCAGGAGGTCCAGGCAGGGAGGCTCAGGAGCCTGTAGACGCAGATACAGGGCTTGAGGCTCAGCTGGCCAGCGGCACCCAGCATGGCAGGGGCCCCTGGAATCCCGTCTAAGTGCGGACCATGGCCTCACCACCAGGGCGGCTTTTTTTTGTCTTTATCTGATGCCCGAGAGGGACCAGTTTTGGAATTGGAACTAGGAGGACCTGAGCAGACCTGTAGGGCAGACAGTAGCAAATGAGGGGCAGCTCGGGGCACTGGGGCCTTGGCCTCAGGGACGGGAGTGGGAGTAGAGAGGGGAAGACGCACTTCTGAGCAGCAAGGGACAGCAGTTCAAGCAGATCAGAGGCCACCCGGGCTGGCTGGTGAGCAGCCCTAGTCCCTGCACGGAGCCCCAGCAGAGGCTCACCCCCACCCCAGCCGCACGCAGGCTCTGCCATGTGCGCCAGCAGCTCGTGTGGCTCCTCCCTGTGTGCGGGCCAGCAGGGTCTGGGACCTCGCAGGCTGCCCTCTGAGACCCGCAGGCCGTCATGGGAGACAGGAGATGGGGAGAGGGTTTACCCACCACGGAGCTCTATCCCTGCCCCAGAGAGCAGATCAGGAGCCTGTGGGACCCTCCAGCAGCCTCCGGGAACCGAGCTGTCTGCATTTCATTTTGCGCTCCCATCTATTATTCATTGTTACGCCTTTGTCATTTCGTCTCTCGGGCTCCCCCGTGCTTAAACACCATCGTTTGCTCAGGAGGGTCTGTGTTCCTGATTGAGCCTGGAAGTTCTGGGCTGATCGATAAATCTTGTTTTCCTCCACTGACATTCGACTAGGACTGAGTTGGAAATAGCATCTAATAACGTTTTATTCCCTACGTGTGCCCCGTGAAGGGGCCTCTGGAAAAGCCACCGTGTGCTCTTTCCTTCCAGCTCCAGGGGCCCCCAGCTTCCTGGCCTTCTCAGGAATCACGTCCACCACACTCAACGTGTCCTGGGGGGAGCCCGTGGCCGCCAACGGCATTCTGCAGGGCTACCGTGTGGTGTACGAGCCCTTGGCACCTGTCCAAGGTAAGACCAGAGGGGTGGTCAGGGCGCGGTGCTCCAGAGCCTTCAGGGCAGGGCTGCCTGTCTGTTGCCCTTACCTCAGGCCCTCTAGAAGCTCAGAAGGAAAAAGGATCTCGTGAGAGAGGCCTGAGGCTGAGCCCAGACCCACCCGGTTCTGAGTCCAGGCCTGTGTCGTCTGCTTCCCGTGACCTCATCTCTAACACCTACAGCGCCGCCTCCTGTCCCTGCTTAGGGCTTTGTCCTCGTAGTGACCGACGGGGACCACCCTAAGTTCCGTGTAGAACAGTGGCCACACTGGTCCTTGAGTTGCCACAGCCCCCTGTGAGGCGAGGCCCAGGGTCAGCCTCCATCCGCTCATTCACTCACACACACAAATACTTTTAAGCACCTACTGTGTGCCCAGTACTGTTCCAGGTGCTAGAATCCATGGGCCCAGGAAAGCAAGGGTCTCGACTGACCTGTCCATCAAGATGTTGCTTTCCTGAACCCGGAGAGTTTGTGTTCCAGTGGGCAGAGAGGTGGGACAGAAGTGACCAGAGCAGAAATCTGACAGTGCTGAGTGCCGTCAAGAAGAGGGAATAGGATGGTGGCAGAGCTCTGGGCACAGGCAAGGGATCTAAGTGACCAGAGGGACCCAGGCGTGCACCACTCAGAGGGAACCTTCCCTGCAGAGGGTGGAGCCGACACAGAAGTCCCGAGGTTGGCAGGAGCCCAGAGCATGCTGGGCTGGGCATGGTTTTATTTGGGAATGGATCAGGAGGGACAGGATGTGACCAGGATCCTATGGCCAAATTCCACGGTCAAATGCTACAGGACGAGAAGACGACTGACCCCTCGGAACCTCCCGGAACAACCAGAAAGAGACCCTCTGGAGAGGGGTCCAGGAAGTGTCAGTACAAAGGAGTTTGAGAAGATCCCTAACAGGTGGAAGTGGAAGACGAGACGCGGTGGTTGGGGGCAAGAGTGCTGAGGGGACTCCCCAGAAGCTCAGGCGCAAGGAGGCAGGCCGGGGCTGCCGCCGTGTTCTGCAGGAGTGCCTCGACGAGGGCTGGTGGTCGAGAGGGGGAGCGGGAGTGGGGCAGAGCCGAGGGCACTTGCCCGTAGATGGCTGCGAGGGGAGGGGGAGCCAGGGGAGGCGCAGCGTCACTGGGGTTCAGCTACGGTGACTCCCCTGCGCCTGGACGGTCTCCGTGCCTGCTGCGTCCGTCTCGGGCCCGGGCCCAGGACTGATGTGTCCAGTGCAGGCCCGAGGGGCATTTGCCTCTCACCTGCTGCTGTGCCCAGCCGACCACGCACCGAGCCACGTGCGGACGGCTGTAAATGACGGACTCCTCACTGTCCTGGCGGAAAACAGAGACGCAGCACATCCCAGGTTCTGGCCTCCACTGCGCCGATGGAAGTGTCACAGGACAGGGGAAGCGCCTGACTGGAAGAACACACACCCTTGATTTTATTCCATTGAACCCGAGATACCGGCGACCGTAGGATTCAGCGTTACTTTCTGAAGCCGTAAGCAGAACACTATGGTCCAATACTTTGGAGTCACCGAGTCAGAGCTGCTTCTCCTTGCATCAGCAGCAGGGAGACACGGCACCGAATTCCCAGAGACCTGATGTTGTGGTCAGTGTACCGGTCCTTACTGTGATGCGCATATGGACACACACGCACGCACGGGTTGCCACTGCCCGCACTGCAAGCCCCTCTTCCAGGGTATTATCCAACCAGAGTCGTTCAGATGAGAAACGGTTGACAAGAACAGGTTCTGGTGGTCCAGGCCCTCAGTCATCAGAGACAGCTCCAGCGTCCCCGTTCAGGTGGCCCACAGCTCAGAAAGGTTCAACTTGCAGCTTCCCGATGACGGTGTGTACACATCCAGCAAAAACCACTCCTGGAGTTTTGAGCCTGGGTCTTCCCCTGGCTGGAGATTCAAGTCACAGCTTGAGTCGGCTTGACCAGGCACGGTGAGTCCCTGCAGTTGCTGTTGTGGACCAGGTATTCTGTAGGTTTGGTGCGTACCATGCATTCTCCGCTGTGGTCTCCTGAGATGTGGCCCCACCATCTGTTCCTCTGAGGTGTGGCCGCCTCTGCCTCCTGACCTTCCTGGGACAACGGCCTTGCAGAAGCTCTGGAGCACCCCCACTCAGGCCACCCCCACCTGAACAATCCCCACTCAGGCCACCCCCACCTGGAGCACCCTCACCTGGAGCACCCCCATGGACCACCCTTACCTGGACCCCCCCCAGGAGCATTCTTCACTGAAAGATACCCGTCTTGGAAAATGGCAGCACCCAGACCAGTGAGCCGCATTCTTGAGAATCTAATTTTATGGAAGAGCTCTTTTTACGTTTTTCAAAAATGTTTTAAGCAGTAGTATTTTACAGAATTGCACCTTGCGGTTTTGCAGTGCAGGGCATGGTGTAAAAATTGATGAAATAAATAAAATCCTGACACCCTGGAGGTGGGGAAGGCCAGCCCGACTCCTCCTCCTGGTGGGATGGAAGCTGCCCGAGCCGCGCGTGGGAGTCCTTTAGCCCTGGAGAGAAGGCCGGTGCTGTAGACAGGCGAGCAGAGCCACTCTCTGGAGTCACGACGCGCTGGGCAGGATGCGCTTCATTCATGAGCAGCCGTCTGCGGTGTAGCCCTCAGCATCCCCAGAGCCTCTGCCTGGCGCTCGGTGAGCTCAGGGTCACCCGGGCTGCGTCGGAAGCGCAGCAGTGGCCCAGGGCACTCTGAAGTGACGTGAAAGGCAGTAACTTGACTGTTCTGTAAAAGGCGTGGTGTGAAAACTGGAAGGTGTTTCCGAGCCCTGTCGGCTTAGGGCTGTGAGAGGTGGGCGGATCGCACAGCAAGAAGGCTCTTTGGCTGGCGCCGTGGCTCAACAGGCTAATCCTCCGCCTTGCGGCACCGGCACACCAGGTTCTAGTCCCGGTCGGGGCGCCGGATTCTGTCCCGGTTGCCCCTCGTCCAGGCCAGCTCTCTGCTGTGGCCCGGGAGTGCAGTGGAGGATGGCCCAGGTGCTTGGGCCCTGCACTCCATGGGAGACCAGGAGAAGCACCTGGCTCCTGGCTTCAGATCAGCGTGGTGCGCTGGCCGCAGCGGCCATTGGGGGGTGAACCAACGGCAAAAGGAAGACCTTTCTCTCTGACTCTCTCTCACTGTCTCTCTCACTGTCCACTCTGCCTGTCCAAAACAAAAAACAAAAAAAAGAAGGCTCTTTGTCCAGCTCCACTGAGGCCAGGACCCCCGTTCAGCCCACCCGGGACAGGAGGCGCAGCTGCGTGGAAGACAAGCACTGTGACCACCAAGTCTCGGGAACTCCACGGCCCTGTGTCCTGCCAGAGGCCTGAGAGCCACCCGTCCATGGAAGGCTCCGTGCAGCTGAGAGCTCATCTAGCTTTCATCAGACGCACTCAGCGACAGAGCCGCATCTCGTCCTTGCGGGGCGCACGGACTTTGTAACGTTCAGTGTGTATCCGCCTAAAATCTCCACTTTTCCGTCATTGACTCGTCCTCCCCCTCCAGCTTCCTTTCATGTGGTTTCTGGTTTCTTCTGTCAACTCCGCGCAAAGATGCTAAGTGGACAATCCCAGAGACAAAGCATGCATACGTCTGAGCAGTGTGAGGAGGCCTCACGCTGCCCTGCGTGACCCCTCGGCCGCTCGTCCCTGTGCCCTGTCGTTCAGGCACCCACAGCACGGTGCCGTGTGCTGGACTCTCCCTTTACTTAGGAATGGCCCCACATAGCAGCAGCGAAGGAGGCTCCCGCCGTGACCTGGGAGGACAGGCGAACTCTGGGCTGTGTGGCAGCCTTGTGGCAGACGGGAGTAGCAGCCATGTGTGGGAGTTCCATGCTGTCCGAGGTTCCAGCGTCCACAGGCGTCTTGGGACACAGCCCCTGCAGATGAGGCAACCCCCCCCCCCCCAGTACAACCAGCAGCGCCGTCGCGGTCCACACTCGCACACACTTCACTTGTGAACTCTTATCTCTGTCCGCATCATTCTCTGAGCATCTACGGAGTGCTCTTTGTCCTTGCTTCAAGGTCACGTTGTTGGAAGTCTGCAGGCCGCAGGCTGACCACCCAGTCGGGCCGCAGACCCCTCCCCAGAGAAGCCCACCCATCACTAAATCAAGAGTCTTCCTGTGTTTCTTCCATACCTTTCCCTCCCTTATGATTGAGAGAGCTGGCGACCACCTGTGCCAGTGACACAGGGCCCTGCAGAGCTGAGTCAAGTGGCAAGGGGACCCTGACCTAGAAGCGGGCAGGGGCAGGCCAGGGCCCTCCCCCTTTGCTGTAAGCTTTGGTCCTTTGTCAGGATCCACATATCAAATTTAAATGCTAATTACACTAACCTGTGCTGCAAGTGGGCTCTCGCCACCCCGGAGCGCCGCCTCACTTTAAGGACCCCTCCCTAGCAGCGGCAGGATGGCTTCCGACTGTTAGCACGACCACTAGTGCCTCCACTCTTGATGGTTGCAGGGGTGAGCAAGGTGGTGACGGTGGACGTGAAGGGGAATTGGCAGCGCTGGCTCAAGGTGCGGGACCTCACCAAAGGAGTGACCTATTTCTTCCGCGTCCAAGCCCGGACCATCACCTACGGGCCGGAGCTCCAGGCCAATGTCACAGCCGGGCCAGCCGAGGGTAAGTGCGGGGCTGCGGGCAGATCCCTGGGGTCAGTGTGCGCTGTTGCCTCAGCTTCACTACGTTGAGAATTCGTCCACACTCAGCAAAGCAGCTTCAGTCAGCTCAGACCGGTGACGTGGAAGTCCTCAAAGCACGCGTGGATATGCACTCATGCAGGTGTTGTGATTACCTGTAGACGCACCAGTGCACCTAAGTGACTTCAATTCTGAAGTAAATAAGACATAGACGCCCGCGTGTCGAGAAGGAGCCTGGAGCGTCCAGCTCAGTGCGCGGCGTGGGCCTTGCTGCTGACACCCGGGGAGGTGCGGACGGCAGAACCCGCGTCCTGAGCCCTGGGCATGGTGCCGGGTGCCTGTGCCACCTCCTCTGTCCTCTGGCAGCCTCGCGTGGGGCCGTGTGAGGCAGAGCAGCCTGCCAGAGCCCTGGACGCCTGGACAGAGCAGAGGCCACCCTGCAGGTGCCACTGTCGACCCGGCCTCCCTCTCTCTTCCTACAGGCTCCCCAGGGTCCCCGAGAGATGTCTTGGTCACCAAATCTGCCTCTGAGCTGACTCTGCAGTGGACCGAGGGGAAGGCTGGCTACACACCCACCATGGGCTACATCATAGAGGCCAGGCCCTCAGGTAGGAGGGGCAGAGCCCGTGGGCTGCCCTGGCCCTGGGCACCAGCTCCTGTCGCTAGAATGGGGCACCCTCCAACCGGCCGAACAGCGGGGCTGGAGAGCGTTGCTAAGGCCTCGGCATCAGCCCCTGTGGCCTCTGGCTCAGCAACGCCGAGACAGGGTGGGAGGTCCCCTCCCCCCCCTCCGCTTTCACAGCCACCGCTGACCCAGGGGAACGACCGTTGCCATTCTCAGAAATAAGTAGATGGGCACTCGAGGACACGTAGAGACGTTGCCAGCTCATGAGTGAGATCCAGGCGTGCTTTCTGGGACTTCGTCTCATGACCCCAAATGTTGGCCTCGTAGTCGGGAGAAGGCGTGCTCGTTCCGGATAGTTCTGAATGTTCTTAGTGGTGAGACTGACTCCTCACCCGCTTCATCTCAGACCTCTGAAAGTGAGGTCTAGGATCCCCGTCCAGCCCTGTGCACCCAGAGAAGCTGCTAATTTTTACTTAGTTTCATTTTATTCGGAGGGCAGAGAGACAGAACACTTCCATGTATGTATTGGTTCACCCCCCAGATGCCTCCGTCCAGGTCTCCCATGTGGTTGGCAGGGACCCAGTTCCCAGGGTGCGTGTTAGCATGAGGCACGTCGGCAGAGGGCCCCACATCCGTGAGGTCGGGCTCTCTGTGGCTGCTGGGCTCCCCGCCCACTCTGAAGGCCAGGGTCCTCCAGAGCAGCCAGTAGGCTCCCCACGGCATCTCCAGAGGCTGATGTGAGCTATGAGTGGAAGGTCCTGGAAGACTAGGCCCACGGTGAGGCGCTGTGGGGGCCGTGCTCGCAGGCTTCCCTGCCCAGAGGGCGAGACCATCTCCAAGAGGCGACCTGGCAACTGCTGGCGTGTGCGCTGGGAGCGTGTCCCCAGGGCTCCTGCGTTCTGATGTGGTAGGGTCAGGTCCTCGGTGTGGGGGGATTGAGAGGGAGAGGGGCTGTACGAAGCGGGGTGGGGGGAAGGGGATCGGGACGTGGGGGATTAATGCTGATCCCGAGGAGTGGGCGAGTTCTCAGCAGAGTGAGTTGTAGCAGAGCAGGGCTGGCCCTCCCCGCTCCCTGGCTTCCTGTCTCACTGTGTGACCTCTCCTCACACACACACGTCAACCAGGATGCCGTGTACCGTGTTGCGATGTGGCCACGGGGCCCTCACCAGAACTCCGTAGATGCTGGAGCCATTTTTTTTTTTTTAAGTTTAGGGTTCTTTTTAAGTTTATTTATTCAAAAGGCAGAGTGACAGAGAGAGAGAGAAAGAAAAATCCTCCAGCTACTGGTTCGCTCCCCAAATGCCCACAACAGCCAGGGCTGGGCCAGGCCAAAGGCAGGACGAGGAGCTCCATCCGGGTCTCCCCACGTACTTGAGGAAGATGGCCTGCAGGTAGAGGCAGGGGCCCTGAGCGGTATTTAACCTGCTGCTCCACGGTGCCCACCCTGGAGTCACGCTCTTGAATCTCCAGAACCGTGAGCTACATGAACCTCTTTTCTTTACACGTACTCAGCCGCAGGTATTTTGTGACAGCAACAGAAAATGGGCCAACACAAGGTTCATGGGTAGAATCCAGGGGATCCGGGAACTCGGATGGGAAAACCAGGTTCCGTCGGGTCGCTGCCTGAAACGTGGCATGCCCTCAGTCACACATAGTGTGCTTGCTGAGGAGCACCGCAGGGAGAAGCACAAAGTAGGTCTTTCAGGCCGCAGACCCTCCGTCCAGCAGTTCCGGAGGCCGGAAGTGCAAGGTCACCGTGTTGGCCAGGTTGCCTCCTCCTGTGACTGTGAGAGGACCTCGTTCTCTGCCTCTCTCCCGCCCTCTGGTGGTCACTGAGCGCCCTCGGTGCTGGCGTGTGGACGCATCTCCCGGCTGGGCCCTCAGTGTCCTGCCGTGATTCCCCTGTGTCCAGGTGTCTGTTTCCCCTTTCATAAGGACATCCGTGACATTGGGTTAGGGCTCACCCCACCCCAGTCTGGCCTCGTCAGAACTAATGTCTGTAAGGACCTTTGTCCAAGTAAGGTCATTCCGAGGTGCCGGGGGTTCGGACTCGACCCAGGAACTTGCTTGGAGGAGGGGCAAGGATTCAACCCTAACAGCGGGAAGGAAGCCCACACGCCGCGAGAGGACCTGTGCTGCTGTCACAGACGCACACGGGGCCACACGCGGCTCCGAGACCCTGGTGTATGCAATTCCCTGCCAGCTGCGTCCCCTCACGAGTCCGGGAGGGAATGCAGACTGCAATGCTGGCGGTCACAGGTCACGCAGACCCACTCTCCCCACTCACCTCCCGAAGACCCGCACCACTAAGCGAGTAGCGCACAGAAACCACCCACCGCGCACACCTGCGCCTCAGCGGGGGCAGAGGTCACGGGGAAGCTCCTGTCATTTCTGGCCGGTTGTGAGCACCGCCAACCTAATCGGCTCCCTTTTGACTTCGCTGTATGCGTCTGGAAGCCCGCTGTGAGGCCGTCCTGAGGAGCCTGCGGGCTGCCCGGGGAGTGGATGGCTTCCTTGACCCGAACCCCTGCCTCCCTGACTGAGGACTGAGGCCCAGGGCAGCCAGGCCGCCACCTGCAGTGCCGGCGTCCCACAGGGCTGCCAGTGTGCGTCCCAGCTGCTCCACTTACGCTTTAGCTCCCCACTGTGCACCTGGCAAGGGCTGGAGGCCCTGGCTCCTGGATGTGGCCTGGCCCAGCCCTGGCCGCTGTGGTCATGTAGGGAGTGAACCAGCACACGGAAGACCTCTCTGTTTTTCTCCTTATCTCTGTAACTCTGACCTTCAAATACATAATAACCCCTCCAAAATAAAACAAAACCAGAAATACTGAGTACTTAATAACTCTCAAAATAAAAAGTGTAGCTTAAAATAATAGTTTTTTAGAAGCTAGGAGTGGCCTCCTCGTGCTGTTCGGTCTTAGAAGTGAGTGCCGCGGGCTCTGAGGTCCTTCAGGGGTGAGAACGCGTCGCCCGCGGACATGGCGCCTGCTGCTTTGCACTGTGGTCACCCGTGGCCTCCCTAGGGAATGCTCGGGCCACAGTCCCTGGTGTGGTGGGGAGCCTGGTCGTGTGCGGTCCTGCCCTGACGCAGGTCGGGGTCCTGGTGGCCGTACGGGCAGCTTCAGCGGCAGCTCATGAACCTGTTATTCGGGTTGCACACGGGGCCCCACACTGCCCTGGGGCTTGGCCCAAGGTGGAGAAGGCTTCGGCTGCTGTCTGTGCTCAGTGGGGTCGGCGCCACAGTACGCGCACTGACCCCCAGGGGTCAGATGTGGTGAGTAAGTGGCCATGAGAATGCTGTCTTTCACCATGAGTGCTCTCAGCGTTCAGTAGCCGCTTGCCCACGGTCTACCCTTTGGGTGTTAACTGAAGCGGAGCGGCTGCAGGGCCCAAGGTGTCTCAGTGAACATCGGAGAAGACAGCCCTCCCTCTGAGCCTCGGGCCAGCGGCGCACTGTCCAAGACCAGGCTTCTGTGCACCGGCAGTATTTACACGCGAGCCGGTACCCGGGGCTCCAGGTCTCAGCTGCCGTCTATTTCAGGCCTCATTACACAAAACATCAAATGCTGTATCATCTTGTTTTCTCCACCTAAACTGGCAAGATGTTCTCCAGGCAAGGGAGGGGTGCTCGAGGAGTTTCGAGCCCTGTGATACCACGGGGACCCCTGGGGAGCCCTCCCTGCTGCGCGTCTGGGGAGACCGAGGCCCTCTGTTTGGGGCCCACCTGGTCTGCTCGGCTGAATCTCCGTGTCGCCCCGGGAGAGAAGCCGCTCTTTGGCAGCTGCTGCCCAGAGGGTGGCTCACCGGCTGGGGCAGCTGGGCAGGTGGCCGTGCAACCTCGCCGCCTCACCCGAACCCCTGAACCCCTGCAGACCCTACCCCAAAGCTCTCAGCGCTGCCCTGATTGGACACCCAGAGCCGAGCAGCAGCTAATGGATTAGCACGGGGTGGCCACACGCGCCGCCTCCAGCCTTGCAGAGGGTGGTCTGTGAGCGCGGGCCGCGACCTCGCCACCAGATCCCGCCAGGGCGGCCAGGCCCACGCCTCCGTCTCCGGGGGCTGCACTGACTTCCTCCGAGTCAGAGCTGCGCAGCTCCCTGGAAGGCAGTGGAGACTGTGCAATGGATTTATTTACACAAATTATTCTGAGGCGTTTTACTGTGTAGATCACGGAGCCTCATTTACATATTTACACAATAGACCGGAATGGCACTAAAGGAGCTATAAATATGCTTTCCTCTCCAAAGCAACCATGAAATACATATTTAGGGTGTACCCTAGGCAGGCAGACATTGTATTGCTTTTCTTTTTACAAATAGCATCTGTAGCCCAGAGACGAGAGCTGGCGGACGGGGGCCTGTCCCTCCGTCCATTCATCTGCTCGGGGCGCTCAGTGTCCACGTCCAGTGGCCTGGAAGTGGCCCCGTGCCCTTCCCATACTCACTTGGTTCTTGGACAATGCGAGTTCTCAGTTGAACAAAGAAGGAAGTCAGCATTTCCCGGGAGGTCTGGCACTGCCGGGAGCCCCCAGTTGGCAAGTCCAGTGGGTGGGCTGCAGCCACAGGGCCCTGTTCCCCTCCTGCTTCCTCATGAGCACAGCTGGTGACAGCGTGCCCACCTGGGAGGCCCGCTCCCTCCCAGGCCCTCGCGGGGCAGGGGACACTGCCTCTGTCTCCTGCCCTTCGCACGGGGAGCAGGCCAAAGGTGTGTTGCTTTTTTAATCAGATGTGGCCATTAGCCTCGTGTGGAAGCCTGCACCTGCTTCAGTTAAACATCCAAGCGAGGTGGACCATCTCTATGTAGAGAAACGGCAGTGTTCAGAAACACACAGCTGAGCGGAGCGTGTCTTCCCGGAGCCGCGGGCTAGCAGCAGGTTGCTGCTGGTGTGAGAGTGGACGCAGACGCCTCGCGGTGACTGGCAGTTCCATTCAGCATGCACACCTGCTTAATTGCGCGTGAAATCACACGTTTGGATTGGCGCAGCGACTGCCTTAATACTCACAGCACACGGCTGGGGTCTGGGCATCAGAGGGATGAATTGAGCCACGCACCCTCGGCCATGCCGCTCTGGGCCCCCTCTCAGTTCAGAGAAGGAGTGGGCGTGTTTCCAGGTCTGTTAGGACGTGGTCTGGGAGCAGCTGCGCCTCCTACCGGTGGCACGTTGGGCCCAGGAGCTGTTGGCACGGTGAGAGAAAAGCTGACTCATTGTGTCTCCTAGAAACCAGGGTGGCCCGGATGGCAAACCCACTGCCCGTGGAAGCGACTGCTTTGTGCAGGGACCTTCAACATCAGTCGCTTCCCGCATTTTTGTAGACAGATAGTGCAGTTACGGACGCGAAGGCCAAGTTTGTATTCTTGAGAGAAAAGCCGCCTGGTGAGCGCTGAGCCCCCTGGGCCCTCCTGGGGCCGCCGGGGTGTCCGGTGTGTGAGGACAGCCTGGTCAGTGAGGGGTGTGGTGTTCAGGTTTCTTTCTCTGTGTGTCCCTTGCTTTCTGAGCTCCTGTCAGCCCCGGCACCTGGGACCTTCCTGGCGCATGGACAATCAGTTGCCCAAATCTCACTGTTGCTACCCGTTCTGTGATGTGGTTTCCCCCCTAATTTGTTGGGGGGACAGCGTTTCGGTATCAGGCCAGCAAGGCATCCTCTCGGGGAGCTGGGCAGGAAAGGGGGCCCAGCAGACGGAGGTGATGCTAGTTCACTCTGCTGCGCGCCCGGGGCCCAGCCTCACCTCCCAGGAAGCTCACAGCCCTGGCCCGGCAGGAGGTCAGCTGTCCGGGACCAGTTACCTGGGGCTGAGTCTGGAAGGGCCGAGGCTCTTCTGTGTCAGCCAACCCTACGTCTCCTGATGCAGACGTCAGAGCTCGCTCAGGGAGGGTTTGCCACTGGCATCCCAGCAGAGCAAGCCTCGCCCCGTGACCAGGAGCTGCTTGAAACCTGTGCCCAGGGCCACCTTTGGAAACACAAGGCCCGACTGGCCTCTCAGGTCTGACTGAGTTGGGATCCCAGGCTCTGGGGACCGTCAGGGCACATGGAAAATCAGCTGCACAGATCTCATTATTGCTAATAGTTTCGTAATGTTGTTTTCCCCCTAATTTGTAGAGGTGCTTTTCTCCATCATTGATTTATTGAGATATTTAACAGCGCAATACAAATGAGAAACAATGCGCAGTTGAGACATGCAGTGGAGGCGTCGGTGGCTGCCAAGTGCTGTTGTACCCACTGGTGCTCGTGCCGCAAATATTGGTGTGGGGAGGTAGCTCAGTGGATTACAACTGGAGCGCAAACTGCTGAATATGCCGACTTTGCAAAGGCAAAATTAAACAGAATAAAATCCAAACATTTCCTTCCGTTAAGTCAGAGAGAAATTTCCCTAGTATGACCCACCCTCCCACCCACACACTTTTTTATTTTTTTAGTGTAAATGTATTCCCTAAATAAATCGTTCTGTGGTGAGATTCTCTATCAATATTTTAAAATATTTTTATGAGAAATGCACACAATTCCTGGAGCCGTGACACAGCGGTTAAAATAAAATGTGGCCTGCAGCGGGTGGCAGAGGAAGGAGTCGTCTCTCCCCGAGTAGCAGAGAAACACGAGCGCAGAGAGCAGCCACTGCACAGGTGGCCACACCTCAGACCCAGCTGGAAAACCCTTCCCCCTCCGGTCCCTTAATGCCAGTGATTTAAGGCATCACCCAGTTTATGGAGGTCTGCTTTCTGTCCTTGGTCTCTCTCAGCATAAAACTAGAAGCTAAACACAGTTCATGCAGCATGGACAGTCCTTGGAACGGTGGCTGGCTCCTAGTCGGCACTAAATTAAATCCTGGTGCTTATTACATGTGCAAAGTCTGCGTGTGCCAGGCTCTGCGAACGATCATGGGACACGAGGGTCGACAGGCCGAGGGGCGAATGGACGCCTGGTAGGGAAGTGGGCAGTCCGTCGGGAAGTGTTGACGGGATCTGTTGAAATCTTGAGAAGCATGGACCACTCTGGCGCACAGACAGGGAGGCGTGGCGAGTGTTCTGGAAGCCTGTGGATGCGCCTATGGGCTGCGGACGAGGCTGGCCTGGAGAGGATGAGACTGAAGGGGTCAAGTGGCCAGGCTGGCTTTCCTCTCTGTCCATGGACTAGGAACAGCTCATTGAGAACAGATGGCCCCTCTGATTTCCTGATGGCAGGAACAGGGCCCGAGTATGTTGCTCTGGGGGATGAGAGAGGGCAGAAGAGGGGGACACAACCCCCTGCCCCCGTCCCCCAGGCTGTGGAGTGGCCTGTGAAACGCCCACGCGGTCCTGACCCTGCTGACCCGAACGCGCCCAGGCCCCGTATTGCTGTAGCCATCCTGCTGCTGGACGGGCTGCGGTATTTTAGGGAAAAGGGCTTCAGCTGTGGCTTGCGACGTTGGAGTTATAAGTGCTAATGGGTATCTTGATGAGAAATGACAGTGAACGTGAGTACGGAGAAATGAATCGTCATTGTGCTACTTCTCTGCTCAGCCAGAGATTTGTGGCTTTAAGATCTCGTTCGCATCCATTCCCTCATTAACCTATGGCTGTGAGGACCCGCCCTCCGTGAGCCCCGCCGTGTACACTGGCAGTGCCTGCTGTTTACCCTGGGGCTAATCCGTTGGAGCCGATCTGGCACTTCAGTGTGCTCTGGTTCACACTCAGTGCGGCCGAAGCTGCCGGCTGGTGTGCGGGCATAGTCACAGGGCCTCTCCTCGCGGGATCCCCGCAGCTGGGCCTGGGCAGGAGGGCTGCTCCGCCCACGAGCGCTGCCCCATGGGCCGCCTCCAGCAGGAGTCTCCGTTCTGTTGTGTAAGCTGTGCACTGCTCGCCACTCTGAGCACTTGAGGACCAGGGGCTTCTGTCACCCTAGAAACCAGGCGATGCTGTGGCTGACCTGGCCGCGGCCACACTGCAGAGGGCACAGAGAGGCTGAGCGCTCCGCCCACACAGCTGACTGGCAGGGCCGGGCGCAGGCCTCGGCCCCGGTAGCCGCTGGGCAGTGGTGTGTGGCCTGGGTGACAGCTCCGCTGGTCACATCTTCTCTGCCTCAGAACCAAACACACTTGCTTCTTCCCTCGTCTCTGGCGAAGATCGTCCAGCTTTGACCTCAGTCCCATTGAGGTTCTTCTGAATGGCAGCCTGTCGATGAGTCCCGTGTGTTCTGCTTGTGTTTGCCATGGTGAAATACATACAACACGGAACTGCACAGTTCCAGGCAGGAAACACATTCGGTGTGGGGCGACCCTCACCACCACCCGTCCGTGCCAGGCCTGTGTGCCCAGGAACGCCAGCGCCGCCGCCAGCTCCAGGCCCTGGCACCGGCCGCTTTCCTCTCTGTCTCCACGCCCCTGGCTCCTCGTGGCCTGCGTGGGGAGTCCCCAGGTCTTGGCCCTTCGCCGCTGTGTCACCGCACAAGCGCAGGGTCCTGGAGGCCGGTGCACGTGGCAGCAGGCACAGGCCGGCGGTGCGCACGCGGCCACCCGGCCCCCTGCACCTGGGTCGTTGCTAACATCTGGCTCTTGTGATGTGCGGCTGCAGATGTGGGCGTACAGCACCTATTCAAGGATTACTGTTATTTTACAATTTGTCTTGAGGACTGGCCTTGTGGTATAGGGGTTAAGCCACCACCAGTGTCGCCGGCATCCCGTGAGAGTGCTGGTTTGAGCGCTGGCTGCTCTTCCAATCCCTGCCAGTGTGCCTGGGAGAGCAGCAGCGGATGGCCGAGTGCTTGGACCTGGACGGAAAACTGACTTTGGCCTGGCCCAGCCCCTTGCCGTTGTGGGCATTTAGGGAGTGAACCCAAGCTCGCTCTCTCGCCCTCTTTTTTTAAAAGATGTATTTATTTATTTATTTGAAAGTCAGAGTTAGAGAGAGAGGTCTTCCATCCGATGGTTCATCCCCCAATTGGCAGCAACAGCTGGAGCTGCACCGATCCGATTCTTCCAGGTCTCCCACGCAGGTGCAGGGGCCCGAGGACTTGCGCCATCTCTTTCTGCTTTCCTCGGCCACAGCAGAGAGCTGGATCAGAAGTGGAGCAGCCGGGTCTTGAACCCACGCCCATATGGGATGCCATCGCTTCAGGCCAGGGCGTTAACCCGCTGCGCCACAGCGCCAGCCCCTCTCTGCCTTTCTTTATCTGTAACTCTGCCTTTCAAATACAGAAATCTTCAATAAATAAATAAAGTTTTTGCTTGATGTGGTGGCACCTAGGCGTGGAAGAGCTGACCTCAGGGCAGGTTTGACAGCTCCAGGGGTGCTGAGCAGCCCCCGCTCGGCCTCAGGGACAGCCTCATCCCGACGTTCCTTCCCCTCAGAAACCCGGTGCCAAGTGCTCAGGGTGAGCACGGGCCCAGGCTGATCCCAGGAGTGCAGCGTGCCCATCTGCCGCGGCGCTCCATATCTACTGCTGTCCAAGCTCCTTTACTGGGGAAGCAGCTCCTGCCCAGCCCACGTGGGGTCCCCGCGCTGAGCTGCAGCCGCTGGTCCAAGGAGCTGTGGCTTCCAGGGTTCACCTTGACCCCTTGCTGGATTGTGGCCGCCAGGGAGGATGCAGTGGGACACTCAGGCGCTGCAGAGGACAGCTGGCGACCGGCCGGGTGGCCACAGCAGTTGTCAGTGGGTCAGAGAGGGGGCTCAGAGGGTCTGCAGCAGGCGTGTGCACAGTGGGCAGGGAAGACAGCGAGGCGTAGCGGCAGCCACGGTTTCCAAAGGTGAGGTCAAGTCGGGAACCGGAGGAGGGGATGGAGTGCAGTGGGGTGAGAACCTGTGGAAGGGGCCACCCAGCACCCACTCTGGCAGCTCTCGTCCCCCCACCCACACCAGCCCTGATGCCCAGGGCAGGGGTGGCGTCCAGGGGCTGAGTCTTGTGTCCAGGAGAAAACCCGTGTTCACCTCGCTCCATCCTGTGGCCTCTGTTGCAGATGAAGGCCTGTGGGACATGTTTGCCAAGGACATCCCCCGGAGCGCCACATCCTACACCATGAGCCTGGACCAGCTGCGACAGGGAGTGACCTACGAATTCCGCGTGGTGGCTGTGAACGAGGCGGGCTACGGGGAGCCCAGCAGCCCGTCCACTGCTGTGTCAGGTAGAGACCCTTCCAGGGGGGCCAGGGCCCAGGTGAGCGGGGTCAGCCGTGGGCAGACGAGGGCGCTCCCGAGTCTCTGCAGCTTCCCCAACGTGGCCAAGAGGCTGCCTAGAGAAAACGCGGTGGGAGAGCAGTGCGGGTCCCGGGCACCTGCCTGACCACCAGCTTCGTCCCAGGGCCAGCTCTCCATGACCCTGGGGCTGCCAGCGAGGGCCTCTGCGGATTTCCCTGCCCTGCTGGGCTCAGGCAGGGAGCTGTGTGGGATGTGGGCAGTGCAGACGAGGCCCCGCAGCCACTGGGCGTCCCTGAGACAGTGCAGGAGCCCGGGGCTGTGGGCGGATGACAGATGGAGGCATTGGGCCTGCGTCATCAGCCAGGCCTTCCCTCCCACTCCCGTCTCTTGCACGACTGCTGGCTCTGGGTCGTGCTGGGCGTGACAGTGGAAAAGGGGTGGCAAGATGTCTGCCTGGAGTTGGCGCGTCTGTGAGGCGGCAGACGCTCCCTGTGAGGGTGGCCCCGGGGCAGGCTTCACGGAGGCAGACGGGGTAGCTGGTGACAACGTGGCCCTGACCAGCCGGCCTGGGAGGAACAAGTCCCAGCTCCAGCTGCATCCCAGGGTCACGTGGCAGAGTTTAGGAAGCCCCCTCGTGGGTCCCCAGCAGACCAAGATTGTAGCCACCCCAGGGCGGGGCTCTGGGCCTCATTGTCTTTAACTCCTTGGTGATTCTAAGGGGCAGGCAGGCCACTGGCCTGGGTGCTGGGGGCTACAGTGAGGGGGGGGGGGCTGCAGCGTGGCCCCAGGAAGGCGTTTGATTAAGGAGAGCCGGCAGCAGCAGGATGTTTGGGGTCTGGCGGGCAGCGTCGAGGCCAGAGGCTGGGAGAGGCTGTGCCAGGTCAGCGTCACCGCCCCCACCCCCAACCTAGGGGAGGCTGCCTCACCCCTGCACTGAGATCGGCCTGAGCCGCCAGGCAGCACCCTCCTTCCTCGCCCTGCGGCTGGGGAAGGGTGGCCCCGCTCGAGGGCCTGGGCCTGTGCACCCCTCGCCTGGGGCGCAAGGCACCCAGTGGGCTGAGGCCGGGAGAAAGGGGCCGGGGGCTGCTTGAGTTTTTAAGAAAAATCACCAAGTTCTCAACTTCTATCATGAAAAATTTGAATACACCCCCAAGTAGAGGAAACAGGGTCTGGGACCCCCACTCAGCGACTGCCTCATGAGAGGCGTCTCCGACATACGGCTCCGCCAAGTCGCAGCTCATGACGCAGCCTGGTCCCTCACCCTCCACTGGGGGCCACGTGGTGCGCACGTTTCTCTGAGACCCCGTGGCACCCACAAGCTGGCCTTGGCTGCCAGCCGGGCTGTGGTCAGTTGGTTACACCTGTCAGAGAAGCCCGACCCCAGCCATGTGCCGTGGGGGCATCCTGCCTGAGGGCCCTGTGGGACAGCCGTGGCCTGCCACACACCAGACCCACGCCATTATGGCCTACTTTCAGATGATGGGCTTAAGGTCTGTTGGATTTACTGTAAGGAGTATTTAATGCAGTCTGCAAACCTGCTCATCTTTAGGGTTTAAGGACTGGCCCCTCCTAAGAAACCCCATGCCAGCACAGCGCCCAAGCGAATCCCACTTTGTTCCCCGCATGCGCCCATCCATCGTGTGCTCAATGAGACCCTTAGTGTGGGGTGGATGAGCGCGCAGTGGGTGTTAGCGGCGGAGGGCAGCCCTGGGCTGCAGCCGGGAGGGGCTGCCCAATCCAGAGCCTCTGAGCCTCCCAGCCAGCAGCCCTGTCGGGAGGCACACGCAGACACGCAGCACCCACTGAGGAACAATGTCCCATTCTCCTGGTCCTAGCACACAGAATGAAACATGAGGAAGGACCCGGCGTGAGGGCCCGGCGTGAGGGCCCGGCGGCAGGCGCACAAGCACCCGAGGAGCCCGTGAGAGCTGGCTGGAGACGGGTGCCGGCGGAGCTGAGCGTGGCGGCGGCAGAGGTCGCCTCCAGGGCCTGTCGGGAGCCAAGGAAGGGTCTCAGGAGAGAGTGGGGTTTAGGACAGATGGGAGAGAGGGGGAGAGGCGACGCCATCCGGACTTGGCTCGCAGCGCAGCGCTGAAGGCCAGAGGTGGGGATGGAGGAGGGAGGCTCGCGCAGCTGGCCGGGCTGTCTCAGCCCCGGGGGTGAGAAGGCGGTGGGAGCTCTGTGCACCTTCCTCACGTTAACCAGACGCTGCTTTTCAGCAGGTAAAACCAGGGGGCACAAGCAGGAAGGGCAGCTTTGGTGGCAAGGGTGGGTCTCCAGGGCAGGGGGCGGCCGGGGAGACCAGAGCCCCGAGCTTACTCCATAGACAAGGTAGGCAACTGCCACTGCCTGATCCCCTGAGCCTGGACTCGTGGGAAAAGAGCCGCTCAGCTGGAACGGGACAGTGGCTCCGTCTTCCCTGCAGCCCCAGGTTTTTCATCACGCCCTGTGCTGTGGTCTGTGGGGGAAGGCCTGTGCCTGGGGCTCCATCCCATGTGGCTATGTCTGGCCCTCCATCCCATACTTCTGTCCCATGTGGGCTGTTTCTGGGCTCCTGTCCCACGTGGCCACGTCTGGGCTCCCTCTCCGTGGCCACGTCTGGGCTCCCTGTCCCACATGGCCATGTCTGGGCTTCTCTCCCACGTGGCCATGTCCGGGCTCCCTCTCCCACGGGCCATGTCCAGGCTCCTGTCCCACATGACCATGTCTGGGCTCCTGTCCACGTGGCCACGTCTGTGTCTTCCACAGCTCAAGTGGAGGCGGCGTTCTACGAGCAGTGGTGGTTCCTCCTGGTGATGGCTCTCTCCAGCCTGATCATCGTCCTGCTGGTCGTGTTTGCCCTGGTCTTGCACGGACAGACCAAGAAATACAAGAACTGCAGCACAGGTGCGCTGCCCACCTTCCCTTCCCCGCCCCTGAGCGGCCCTGGCACGTTGGCCTGTTCCTCTCCCCTGGACTAGCCACGCCGACGGTTGCTTTTCTGTCCGGAGGCATCTGGCAGGCAAAACCAGAGCCGGACGTCGGCGACCAGGCCTCTGTGCAGCCACTGCTGGGTTAACCCAGCGTCGCAGACGAGGTGCTGGGGGCACGTGCTCTCTGAGTCTTCCCCCACCTCACTGTTGCTGTAAGACAAGTGTGTGTCGGGATGTGGTTGGGAAGTGTCGAGTGTTGCTTACTGTCAGGAACGCAGGGGACCGGGCACAGCACAGACATTCTGGCACGGCGTGGTACGCGGCCCGGCTCGTAGCCCTCTGAGGCCTGTCTCCTGTTGTGTTGTCCACACAAGGCCCACACGTGCAGAGTGGACTGTGGTCAGTGGGCCTGCAACTCCCCTGTAGGGAAGTGAGCGGATGGAAGAGAGCTGAGACGGCACACCGTGCTGACCCCGTCTCCATAAGGTCAGATGCAGCCCAAAGGCATGGATGCTTCTGGAAGGCAGCACTGGGTTCCCCCTTAGGGAAGGGGTAGAAAGCGGAATCCTATGGGCACCGTGTGCCTCGGTGCAGGGGGTGACTACACACAGCAGGCTGCGTGACGCCAGACACCTGGCATTAGCGCACATGTTCCTGGTTTTTTTAAAGATTTATTTATTTATTTTAAAGAGTTACATGGGGCGCGGGGGGGGTGGGGAGGTCTTCCATCCGCTGGTTCACTCCCCAAGTGGCTGCAAAGCCGGGGCTGGGCCGGGCCAGGATCCCACCTGGGTCCCCCGCACAGGTGCCAGTGCCCGTGTTCGCTGCTGTCCCAGGTGCACTGGCAGGGAGCTGCACTGGAAGTGGGACAGCCGGGACTGGAACCCACACTGCGACACGGGATGCCGGCATCGCAGCCAGCGGCTGAACCCACCGAGCCTCAGCACAACTGCAGTTTTTTCACGACACTAACCTTTAAGTGTTGTCTTTCTGCAAGTTTTGTGCAGTCGCCCCACCCTGTCCCTTCGCTCCCCGCTAGGCTGTCTCCCGAGCCGACACAGGGATGCGTGGCGCTCTGCCCTAGTAGAGCACAGGAGCCGTGTAGCCAGCTGACCCGGGCGGGCTCAGCGTTGCAGGCCAGGCCCACTCACCACGCTTCTCACCCTCCTCCCTGGCCGCCAGGCAAGAGCATCTCCACCATGGAGGAGTCCGTGACCCTGGACAACGGGGGATTTGCGGCCCTCGAGCTCAGCAGCCGGCACCTGGTCAACGTCAAGGGCACCTTCTCCAAGAAGAACGGGACCAGGTAGGCAGGCGGCCCACAGCCGAGCCGGCAGTGTCCGCCAGGGCCCGCTGGCCCCCACTGCCCCTGTGACTGCAGGGCGGGGCCGACTCCAGGAGGCGGGGCCGGCAGAGGCCAGCGCTGTTTCTGGACATTCCTAAGGATGCAAGAGGCCAGAGCTCGGGGCTATGGGGACACGACCTGGACACCTGCCAGGCAGCTCCTTGGCCTTCTGGTCACTCTGGGGAACTCCCCGTTCACAGGGCATCGGATTCGGTGTCGCCGTCAGCCGCACACCCTGGGTGTGGCGGTGTGTTACGGTTTTCTGTGCTCCACGCCCTCCTGCAGTGGCCCAGGTCCTGAGACGTGGGGATGCACACAGATGAGGAAGGCGCTCACCTCGCTGCCCTCCTGTGGGTTTCTCAGAGCAGAGAGGGGCTAGCCTCAACTTGCCTCAGAATCTGTGGGCCATGGTCTTCTGGTCTGGGCACACTTGACCCAGAAGGGCCTGGATAAGCGAGCGGGGCCGAGTGGTTTTCCAGCTCCCTGTGAATACGCAGCTCAGGAGCCTTCCGGGCTCCACCGCATCAAGGCAGTGTCTTTCCTACGGATGGACTTGACCCAGAAGTGACCCCCATCGAGCCGCAGGCCAGCAGCTGTCAGGTCCTCCCAGCCTCTGTGAAGCCCGGGAGTTGCAGCCATGGCTTCTGATCTGGGTCTGGAACCCCGAGGCCGCCTGAACGGTGCCGAGGCCCATAATTCACAGGAGACAGACCATGTAGTCTACTCACTCGGCCCTCTGCTGCCACCTTCTCACAGCAGTAAGCCTTGTCTGCGGCCCTGGACAGCAGGAAGGCCCCTCACGGTGCACAGGAAGAGCCAGCTGCCCATGACCAGCCAGAGACTGCCCTCACCAGGGGTCCTGGCCCCTACTCGGGGGAGTAAGACATTCTCAGGCCCATATTGTGTAGAATGAGTCAGCGCCGTGAGCTTTGTATCAGCTGCAAGATCGAAGTCCACGGGAAGTCGGAGCAGAACAGTGTATGTAACAAATGATTCAAGTTCAGCAGCTTGAACCACACCCGTTATCTAAGGGCTTCCATGGGTCAGTTTTCTGGGCCCGACCTCACTGGAGCCTGCACTCGGGGTGGCACACAGCCACCATCCAACTGTCGGGCAGCGGCATTGTCATCTGGAGGCTGCAGGCGCAGTGCCTTCCTGGGCTGCAGGACCGAGGGCCCCAGCTGGAGTTTCACGGTCCTCTGCCGTGGGGTCTCGCAGGGCCGTTCCCAACGTGTGCCAGGCGTCTGAGAGCCCAGCACGGGCATCTGCTCTAGCCGGCCAAGGGGCCTGACGTAACGTCAGTCACCCCACCAGTGGACGGTCCTCTGCCCTTTCCGTGATGAAACCTGACCCTGGCAGGGACTCCCCTCGATTAGAAGCAGGGCACAGGCCCAGAACCCTGGTACTGGTGGGGGGTCCAGCAGCGAGGGGCCAGCTCACTGCCTGCCGCAGCTAATGCCCGCCCTGCCCAGCGCCTGAGCCCTGCAGAAGAGCCAGGTCCAGCAGCAACTCCTCTAGCTCCCTCTGACTGCTGGGTACAATCCACACGGCCTCGCCTGGCGCTCATCGCCTCCTCCATGACCGTCTTCCCCTAGGTCCAGTGTCCTCCTCCCGGGCACCTGGTGATCTTGGTACTTGAGCTTCTCCCAGGCCCGTCCACGGGGGCAGAGGGCTCAGGCCTTTGTGTCCCCAAGCCTATCCAGTCCCTGAGACTGTCCAGGAAGGGGACGCTGTAGACTCGTCAGCTAGGCAGGGCTGGAACTCTGTCAAAGCTGCGGATTCTCCCTCATTCAGACCTGGTGAAGCCAGATGGCAGCCGGGAGACTCGGGGCGGGGCATCTCTTGCCCAGTAACTGTGGCATCCGTCCCTCCCCAGATCCCCGCCGCGGCCCAGCCCAGGCGGGCTGCACTACTCCGACGAGGACATCTGTAACAAGTACAACGGCACCGTGCTGACCGAGGGCGTGAATCTCAAGGAGAACTCGGCGGACGCCTCAGAGTCCGAGGTCAGTGCCCACCGTGCCCCCAGGGCCAGCGGCCACCACTCCCCACTTAGAGTGAGAGTTCCCCACCCCACGTGAGCCACACGCCGCCCCCTGTGAGAACACAGCCAACCCGCAGGCCAAGCCGATTGCCGGAAGAGCCGACCCCACATCCTGGAGCCAGAGTAAGAGGGGGCGAGGCTGGAGCTCCCGAGGGCACCGGCAGAGCAGAGAGCCCTGCACGGAGCGCCCGGGGGCCGAGCACGTGCCAGCCGGATGCTCACGTGCACTCTCATCTGGTCCTGGAGGAACTGGGGACTCGGCCCTAGAACGGTGCCAATGGACCAGGCCTAGCAAAGAGCGTTCACCTTCCCAGACGCAGCTCTCCCCTGCACGCCTGCGTGCTGTGTGCTTGCAAAGATGGACCTGACGTCTGCTCAGGTCTCCATGAAACCTGATAGTCTCAACCCCAGAGTGAAGCCACCGCGGCCGGCAAGTTGGATGGGAAAGGGGACCACCAGGCATGACGGGAGCTTTCTCCCTGCTACACTCCCGGCAGCCTCCCAGCTCCCCACGGAGCTGCCTGGCTCGCTTCCGGGTGCAGAGGGGCGTGTACACAGGGGTGGGTCAGGGTCAGTTCAGATTTGAATCTAGAGAAATGTGGCCTCGGAGGGAGTGGAGCCTCCAGTCGTGCCCACACCGTGGGCCTGGACTCGGCGCAGCACAGGGATGGGGGGGGGGGGGCAGCCGTGGGGGTGCGGCACGTCCTGTCCTCACGTGTTCTGCCCAAGCCCTACACTGACCACCGAGCGCCAGCGGCTGCAGCAGAGGTAGGAGTTTGTCCCCCTCCGTCCGTCCTCTTTCTTTCACTGTGCCGAGCTTCGTAAGGGGCGGAACTCAAGCCATTTGCTGGACACGCAGGCCTGCCCCACCTCTTGGCATTCATTCTCTAAATCAATATTTCATCTGAAACCAGTCTCACCTTCATTTTGACCTGAATTCGGGGCTTATTGAGCCCCGAGGCTCTGGACAATGGCTTCTTTCCCACTGTGGTTTGTAAATGAACTCAGGGAGAGAGAAGCAGGTGGGAGCCGCCGCGCCCCGGCTCCGCTCAGCACTGCGTGTTGTTGACTAAGGACGCCAGGTCTGCTGCCGGCACCATGTCCTGGGGCTGGCGGTGGCGGGCAGCCGTGCAGGTTCGGGAAGGTGCCGTCGTCCCGGGTTGAGGGGTTGCCAGGAAAGCCGGGAAGAGCTGCCCGCCTTCCGTGAGGAGGCGGCAGCCGGTGTCCTGCGCCCAGAGCAGAGGCAGCGCCTGGCCCCAGGGAGGGGAGTGCAGCACCCGGCAGGCCTCTCTGCCTCCGGCCTGGGTTCCCGGCCCTCTGCCCGCGGGCACGCACAGTCAGAGTGCGCGGTTCTCCCGGCCCTGTGCGGAGCTGCTGACGGTGCCGTGTGTCCTCAGCTCTCCCCGTGGGCCAGGCCTGGGCGAGTCTCCGTTCAGGGCTAACGCCAGCCCTACCGGCGGGATGAGGCGCCTCACTGTTCTGAGACTGGGTTTGTCCGCAGTTCAGCTTAGCACGCACCCATCCCCATTCTGCCGTGACCGCTGGCGGCACATCGGTGCCGGCCGGGGCGGTCTGTCCTTGTCAGGTGCCGTCACTGTAGCTGATGGCTGCTAAGAAACAGCTGTAGTTCGGCAGACTCGTCCCTGCGGGTTTTTACTTCTACTCTGATCTTCAATTCCTTCTTTCTGCTTGAGTTTACTTTTTCTAATTTGTGAACTAGGAAATCTGAGTTGCTGGCTTGCGACCTTTAATTCTGGTAAATCTAGGTTGAATGTTGTACTGTGTTTGCTGGGTCCCGCACACTTGAGTGGCACCGAGGACACATCCAACCACTGGTCCACTCACTCCCCAAAATGCACAGGAGCCAGAACTCAGTCCAGGCCTCCCACACACCCGGCAGGGACCTGCTGATCCCCCCAGGAGCGCGTCAGCAGGAAGCAGCACTTGGAACCCGAGTCACTGTGTTGTGCTTTGGCTTCGCTCACTTCATTTCGGGTGTTTCCTAGGATCCTCTATTCTGCTGCATGTGGTCAGAGAGATCCCTTTTATGTCCCCCATCCTTCCAAGTGTCCAGCGTACGGTCCGTGTGGGAGAACGCTCCCCATCCACTTGGGAAAGCGTCGCACCCTGCCGTCAGAGCTCTAGACGTGTGAGGTCGGGCTGATCTGCAGCCATTCCTCCCGTGCCGCCCCTGCAGTCACGCGTGCCCTGGTGCGCGGACGCGACTGCTGGGCTGTCTCTCGCCAGCTCTGTCGGCTCCGTGCACGCTGGGGCTCTGTGGTGAGGGGCTCAGCTGTGCCTGCCTGTTCATGTGCTCGATTAGCGTCTAGCGTCTAGCGTGCCCCCCTTTGTCCCAGCAACAATCCTTGTCTCCGCGTCTGTTGTGCCTGGCATTGACATGGTTACTCCTGTTCTTGTGGTTTCTGGTATTTACCTGAGTGTGGTGTCCATATCCGGAAGTCTCTGTGGGCAGCCTCCATTGGGTCACACTGTGCTGCCTAGAACCGGGTTGTCCATCCACTCTCACCTAACGTAACTGCCGAGAAGGTAGAGTCATGCCTGCCATTTTGATATTCAGCTTCCGTGTCTCCTATCTTCTCCATTTTTCCATTCTTCATTTTTTATTAAATGGATTTTTCTAGCACATCATTTTTAAAAAGATTTTATTTATTGAATTGAAAGAATTACACAGAGAAGGGAGAGGCAGAGAGAGAGGTCTTGCATCTGCTGGTCCACGCCCCAGTTGGCTGCAACAGCTGGAGCGGCACCGATCTGAAGCCAGGTGCCTCCGCCAGCTCTCCCATGTGGGCGCAGGGGCCCCAGCACCTGGGTCATCATCTGCTTTCCCAGGCCACAGCAGAGAGGGGGATCGGAAGAGGAGCAGCCGGGACTCGAACTGGCGCCCATATGGGATGCCAGTGCTTCAGGTCAGTGTTAATCTGCTGTGCCACAGTGCAGGCCCCTAGCACATCATTTTAACTTCATTGTTTTAGCCTTAAATCTTGCAGTGACTTCTGTCACTGGCTGGCTCCAGTACTAATGTCTACTTTACATACATCTACACTGAACTCCAGTGCCGTACAGACGCCTCGGCTTTACACAGCTGTTTCCTCCTCTTTTTGTGTGCTATCACACTTGCCTACCTGGGGATGTTGAGAACAGGACACACCGTGAGTTACTACTGGAAACCAGTGCGTGCAGAGACGTTTCGCCACTTCTGGCCCCTTTACTGTTTCCAGTCTTGTTTCTCCTGGTGCTCAGTGACCATCGTGTCATTTCCTTACGCCTCGGGCTGTCCCCATTAGGTCGCGGTACGATCAGGCACCTTCCACGTGACTTTCAACAGCTGTGAGGAAGGGGCGTCACCGCGGTCTCCAGCTACTGCCGTGTGCGGGCCTCTTCGGTGCCCGCGGTCCCCTCAGCGAGCTGGCCTCTCCAGAGACTCGGCTGCTCTCAGCCTGGCAAACTGTCCCGGAAGGCAGGTCGTCTAGCAGTGAACGTGCCAGTTTTTGTGTATGAATTTCATTTTCATTTTCCTCATTTACTTTCAATTGCCTGAAAGACAGAAAGACACAAACAGAAATCGTCATCTGCTGACTTAGTCCCCAAATGCCCACAAGGGCTGGGTCACACCAAAGCCAGGAACTAGGACCTGCAGCTGTCGGGACGCGAGTGCTCTGAGCCGACACCTGCGTGCCGGGGTGTGGTCAGCAGGAGCAGAGCCGGGACCCAGCGCAGGGGTACCCGACGCGGGGTACTGGGGCTGCTGTGCCGAACGCCACCCTCACATCTCTTTTGAAGGTTCTGGTGGTTCTGTTCTCAGTTGAGAGTCTTCCTCTCAGCATGCTGAACGTCCCCCCGTTGCCCCGTGTCCCAGGTGTGATGAGACGTGGGCTGTGTGCGGCTGCCTTGTACACGATGATGTGGTTCAGTCATCTCTGTCGTTCCCAGTGTGGCTGTGAAGTGGGTGTGGCTCTCTGCGTGTCTTGCCTCAGTGCACCCGGCGTGCGGGCACGCAGACCCCCTCACCAGATCTGGTAAACTGTGAGTCGTCCTCACGTCAGCTTTCAGCCTCTTCCCACTCTCAGGCCTATGTCGCTGCACTCAACACCTCATTTATTCGCTGCTCTGTCCATTTTTCACCAGATTACATGATTTCTACCAAGTACACTTATTCCTCTGCCAGCTCAAATATTTTTTTAAAATGTTAAAATTTAGCCATTGTATTTCTAACTCCAGAATTTCCCTTCTTAACATAATTCCTGTCTCCTTGTTATCATTTTCCATTCAGTGTGGCACTGTTATCAGACCTCCCTTTAATTCTTAAAATGCAGTTTCCTTTAGTTCTTTGGAAAAATCAGAACCCCCAGCTGCGAGCCTTTCTCTGCCAGGGCCCGCGGCAGCTGCCGGCTGTGTTTCTTGCAGATGCAACGCGCTTTCCTGTTGAGTTTTTAAACCAGATTATGTTAATGCTGCTTACGCGTTGTAGCGACTGAGTGCTGATAGCTGTCCCTTAGAGGCTACTGCTGCTGCCTAGATGTTTGCTTGGCCACGTGGCTGGACTCGCCCCGAGATCCGGCCGCCTCCGCAGCGTGAACTCAGCTGCCCCTCCTCGGAGGGACAGCCTGGGCCCTGCAGAGCCTCCCGGCCCCCGGGGGGCCGTGTTCTGGCCAGGCGCTCTCGGCCTCTCTCTCACATCCCCCCTAAGATTCCGGATGGCCCACCGTTGCTGGCACTGCACCCAGCCACTGACCCCACTGTCTGCTCACCAGCGTTTCTGACCACGTCATGGAGACGAACTGCTCCGGCCTCTGACCCACCCGACAGCCCTTCTGCTGTGGCCAGGTCTCGCCAGTCTCTGGAACGTTCCCCCCGGTTCTGGCTGCCTCTCTCTCGGCTCTCTACACTGGCAGCCAGTTCACGCCTCCCTGCTGCTGCGGGGAATAACCAGGCTCCTCTGAGTTTCCACCCTAAAATCTACTTTTCCAACAATGCTTCCATGTAAGCTCTCTCCCAGCACACACCGTTCTCAGATCTGCTCCTGTGGACTGTCCCCCACCATGGCCTCACCCTAGGCAGGACTCTGCGTCACTGTCCACATCTGAGGGCGAGGACGGCAGCCTCACTCTGCTTGCACACGCCTGCTACACAGGCAGGGCACTGGCGTGAGGTGGTGGCCTCCCTCCCAGGGAGGGGCTTCTTCCCCACCCAGGGGCTAGTAGGGGGGCGATCGGGACCCAGGGTCCTCAAGCTGCTGCAGCTCACGCAGACCAACCAGCCTGTGAGTGAAGGCTGGTCAAGGCCAGGAGCCCAGCTCTCCTGGCTACATCCACGTGGAGCGGAGTCTTCCACGTGGACTTGGGTTGAAGGAGGTGGAAGCTGGAGTGGAGAGGCCAGTGGTTCTTTATCCCCCGTTTAAACCAGATTCCTGGACTAGGACCCCCACCTTCTTGGCCACAGCTGTCAGGGTAGAGTTTGCATCACGGGGGGGGGGCGGGCTAGTCATGACCCAGATGCTCAAACTGTTTCCTGAGACGGTAAATCTCCCCATATAAACTCTCTCCATGTGTGATAGTCCCCGAGCACCATTCCCACCACCATTTCAGCCGTGGTGTAGGAAGGATTTTCCCCAGTTAAAATACTGTTCCACGGGGGCGGGGCCCCTGAGCTACTGCTGATGCTGATGTGTGGGGGAGCTGTTGAGGACCTGGGCCGGGTGCTGATGCTGGCATCCTCGGGCTAGCACTGACTCCTGCGCTGGCCTCTGAACCACAGATGTTCAGAAGCAGTCAGGTTTCAGGACTGTAGGTAAGGGCCTCAGCGAGGTCCCAGAGGACCAGATGCAGGGTTTCTCAGAACAAACCCCAAAGCCTTGGACTCACTTCCAAGTAGGGCCCCCCCTCTAGGAAGTGGCCTGGACCTCAGTTAGGGTTTAGGGTATTTCCCCTCCGAGGTGTAACCGCGTGGAAGCCAGGGTTCAGGCTGGGGGGGCGGTACTCCGTTGCCCAGGCTCACCTCTGTGGTTGACACAGCATGGATGCAGGACGGAGCATCCACGGAGCTGGCTTCTCCTGCCCTCGCCTTCTGCAGAGTCCGGGGAGAGAGGTCAGGAAGCCAGTGCCGTCTCAGCTCAGAGAACCCCTCTGCGAAGCCGACGTTTCACCAGGAAAAGAGGGACGCTGGCCTTTCCCCCTGGGATATAAACCATTTTCAGGAATATCACTAAAAAAAGGAAAGAAAACCTGGGAAAATTCTGCGACTCACAGGTGCATACAAGCCTGCCTGATCAGAGCGCTCCCAATTACACCGCCCGCGGTGTCACATGACCCAGGCCGTGGCTCCTCCTGTCTCCCTGGTTAGAAAGAACATGGTTTGTTGCTGCTTTCTCGCTCTGCTGTTTGAATCGCATCTTAAAAAACGATTTTTGAAATCCATTGTTCAAAATCCCGCTGCAGCCCACCAGCAGCAAGCCTCTCGTACCTAGTTAATTCCCTAGTAATACTGGGCTCTGCTCGCGCGAGCACAGGGCCCAGCCCGTTTAGGTTATTAGCTGCGGGGGAGGCACCTGTGCGCCCTGACGCTGCATCCGCTCATCTGTCCTTCCTCGGTTTCCTGGGAAACACATCACACGAGAACTCTGGAAACCTCGCAGCGTTTCCTTCTTGTCAGAACTCAGATGCATCCCCATCAAAAATACTAACGTCACAGGCCCGTAAACCGCGCAGGCAGCAGAGACGCTGCATCGGGCCCTTGCCCGTGCGGCCAGTGCCGACTTGCGCTCCGCTGTCTCGTGCTCTCCTGCCACGCGGCTGGGACATTCCTCCCAACCTCCCTCCTGGGCTCCTGCCTGCTCCGTCCGTGCTCACGTTTTGTTCTCTGAACCTGAGTCTGGTCGCTCCAGGCTCACAGCCTCCTGCACTGTGAGCTCCTTCCCAGGCACTGAGACAGCCCTCACTTTGCAAAGTGCCTGGGTTTTAGAACTGTGGGAACATCACTTGTGGACCAAAAATGCCCAGAGCCGGGAGGGGACTGCGGGCACTGCGGGGGCTCCCACCCAGCTGGCCCCTAGAGCCCTGTTCCCTGCCCCGTCCCCAGTGAACTGCCCCACATCACAGTGCTCATGCTAGTGTGTGCGTGTGGAGGGGGTTTCTAGTGACAAGTGTGCACCACGACAGAGCCACGCTGTTTCCACCATTATCAGAGACGGGGAAGCGGAGCCCTCAGGCTCTGGCTACTTGAGCCTACATTTCCACGAGTGCCTACTAATACGAGGCAGAGGAAGGGGAGAGGCAGCGGCTGAGAATCTGTGCCAGAACAGGGCAGTTCACATGGAACATTCTGCGAAGTCCCCACTCTGGCAGTGCAGATGTCCCAGTGAAAGCTGTGTGCAGCCTGTGTCCAGCGGCCCCGGGGGTCCCTGGCCTCACCTGGTGTGTCCCAGGGCTCCCGGGCAGCCGCAGGACGAGGCTCAGTGCTGACACAGAGCATCACTGTCCCGCTCTCAGCCGCCAGAGACATCACTGTGGTTCCCTGGGCCTGGCAGAGGGAGAGACGGGCTGGTGGGCATTCTCCCCGTCGAGGACTTGCGCTCTGTGGCTGGCGGGGGCCGTAACTGGGACCACAGCCTCCCATCCTCCGTGCACAGGACACCACCACGTCGTGCCCGCAGGACCCCGGGGGCTCTGAGGCTGCACAGGCTTGGGCCTCCCAGACCCACCGGGTCAGGAGCACGAGAGCCCCATCTCCCGCTCCCAGAACGTCACTGATGGTTCTCAGCACCTAGAGCCGTGCAGGCGACACTATGGGGGTAGAGAACAGCAGCAGGTGCACCTGACCCCTTGAGATCCCTGGAGGCTGTGGCCAGAGGGTCCAACACGCCACTGTCCCCCCGACCAGCTCTGTCAATCCAGCAAGCGCCTTAGGAGGAGGCACGCTGCCCTGCACGCTTCCCTGTCCCCTCCAGGGTCCCCAGGGGCTGGCCAACTCCCACGGACAGACCGCTCGGGGCCTGGCGGAGGCCTTCTGAGCTGACGCTGGGGGACGAGGAGGCACAGTTGTGCCCTGTGAGCTTGGGGAGCATCTTAGAGCCAGGGCCGCCTCCGGGGTCCCATCCGCAGCAGGTGGCTCCTGAAGGGGCTCAGACGGCCCCAGGGCCCCCAAGGGCGGGTCCCGGTATCAGACAGCATCCGAGAGGATGCGGCACGTGCTCACCAGAGAAGCCAACTTCCACTGCGCCTTCCAGTCGGCCCGGACAACCTGGAGGAAATGGACAGCAGCAGACAGGCGTGCCGGGGTCCTGGTGGGGGCTGCCATGTCCTTCCTAGAGAAATAACAAAAGGGAAACCCTGGAAAGGGGCCGTCAGACACGGGGACGCCCTCTGCAGCCTCACCCGGCCGGTGGGCAGGGGTCCTGTCTGGGCGCCCACTCGGGCGGCTTCACGTCTTGGCCCTGCCTCCGCAAGGTCTCCCTCCTAGGAGGTGGCCCCAAGGAGGGGCAGTTGCTAAGGACAGGCCCCGCCCCATGCTGCACCTGCGCGTCCCTCTCTGGCCTGTAGCTGCCCGTATCGTAGGGCCTCCAGCCCTCCCCTTGTCTTCCATGTTCTGCCCCGGGAGCAGAGGGGCCCCTGCCTGGAAACAGGCGACACCCACCCCGAGTGCCCAGCCCCACTGTGGTCACTTCCTGCTTCCTCTCGGGCCCCAGCAGGGCTCCCCACTGCTGCCCCTCTGCTCACAAGCCCCCCCTGCCGCAGGTTTCCGACTCCGACTACGAGGACGCGCCCCCCAAGCACTCCTTCGTCAACCACTACATGAGCGACCCCACCTACTGCAGCTCCTGGAAGCGCCGGCCGCCCGGCCGCGGCCCTGCACCGCACAGGTACGAGGCCGTGGCGGGCACGGAGGCGGGCCCGCACCTGCACCCGGTGGTCACCACGCAGAGCTACGCCCCCGCGCCAGGCGCCCGGACTCCACTCACTGGCTTCTCCTCCTTCGTGTGAGCGCCACGCCGCCGCCCCGGAGTCTACCTTGTTGAGACAATCCGCTCCGGCCACCGCTGAAGTTGTTGTTTCCAGGAATCCTCCTGACACGGGATGATCTCACCGACTCGCGAACACTAGCTTTCAATTAGAAGGTTTTTTTAAAGGCTTTTTGTAACACGCTGCAGGAAGCAGTTTCTTTCTTTCTCTTTTCTTTTCAAGAGAAGGTCTATCTCACTGGTGCAGGGCAGGCGGCCCTGGGCCATCAGGATCTCCCCAGGGCCGGCCGGGCATCATCCCAGAGACACTAGGAAGGCGAGCGGGCGGGCGCGCGGGGCCAGGCGAAGGCGCAGGCTCCGGGCCGCCTCCTCCTCTTTCTACCTCTTCGAGAACCGGCCGGCTCGCAGCCCTCCACCCTCGGCATGCCCAGCCCCCTCCCGGTTCCAGAGCAGCTGTCCACACAGGGCTCGGCCCCATCTGGGTCTGGACCGCTCTCACCCCGCAGATCGTAGGCCCGGAAGCCGCCCAAGGCTCCGGACAGCACAGCTGGCAGGCGGCGGCGCCCCCGGCCCGTCACGGGCGGCGCGGCTCCAGAAGTGAAGTGTTCGGCCTTTTCTTCCTCCCTCCCTTTCCTCCTCAGCAGGCAGCGCGGGCACAGGCGCCTCCCCGTGGCCACGACACCGCGCTGGCCAGAGCTCACGCCACCTGAGCGCACGCACGGCACACGGCCAGGTCCACCGGGAGCGCGAGCGAGCCAGCGTTTGCGGGATTGCTTGGTGTAGGAAGTGTGCATTGTTAACCAGAGTATTTTTTTAAACCTTTTTATCTTTTTTTAAAATGTGTCACATGAAATGAACGCGTCTTTGCTGTCTCCTGGTGCCTTTTTATTAACGGTTCAGCTTTGTAGTGGGAAAGACGAAGGCAACAGTGTCTCCAGTAAAGCCAACCGGCTCCCAGGCTCCCGCGGGGCAGGCCTCCCTTCCCCCGCTCCCTGCTGCCGTCCCCTCCCCCGGCCCAGGCCAGCTTGTAGCCTTAACGGGTTTTCTAGAAGCATTCTCTTGATTGCCATCGCTTAATTACTTTTAGCCACATGAAAACAGTACTAACTCTCTGAAAGACTCAGAGTGCAGGCCGCAGCCACGCCTCCTGCCCACGCGCTGTGTCGGCAGCAGGTGGCCACGGCGCAGCGGCCAGCGGCCCGCACGGCCCCAGTCTGGATGTCCCGGACCGCTGCCGCCGCCACTGGCGCCTGTGCCCTGCCCCCGTGCCCACCTGGCAGGCAGGAGCGGGACATTCCCCAGACCCGAGACCGCTCTGCCGACACCCCCAGCGCATGGCAGAACGAGGGGTGCTGCCCTCTGGTGGCTTCAGTGCCCTGGGGCGGGGACGGCCGGTCAGGTGGCCACTGCCACCAGGGAGCGAGCCTCTGTGGGACCGTGAGTGTGGCCACTGGCCCCATACTCGCTGGGGTGACCCCTGCAAAATCAAGGAGCGGTGTCGGTGAGAAACGCCCTCATGGTTTCTCCGGAATTCGGGGGGTCCTGCCTGCCTCCCTCCCTTTGCTGAGTGGAGGAGGAGACAGTCTAAACCAAAAATCCTACACGCTGTGCCCAAAGCCGCTTGGACACGAGTCACCGCCCACGGGAAGGAACCTGCGCGACACAGCCGCCCGCCCTCTCGTGGTGCAGCCGCCAACCACAGCACTGACACTCGACCTGCACGAGGACAGGGCGCAGGGAGCGTGCCCCGCCCTGCACCTGACTGCTCTCAAGCCATAGGGACGGTGTTGGCGACAGTCGGCGTGCAGCTGTCATTTGCTCTTGGGTTTGTGTGACAACACAGCACTTTCTCCCAGGCCCCGTCTCCTGTCTTCTGCGTGCGGCAGACTGCTGGCGGCCCGGCTCTGCGCCGTGCCCGGCGGAGCGCCAGCCTCTCAGAGAGGAGGGCTGCGGGAGGCATCGGCTCCCGCCTCCCACCTGCAGGAGCAGAGAGCCACGTACAATAGGGAAGTGGGCATGGGGTCGTCTTCTCAGGCCAGGAAAGGGACAAGCAGAATTCTGCGAGTGTGCTGAGTGTCACGGCTCCCGGCGCCTCGCAGCGGGTCCCTTAAATTCACTGTGGACCTGGACGGCGTGGCTGGGCATCCGGGCAGGGCTGCACTGGGCCCGGGCCCCAGGGAAAGGAGAAGGCAGCCTCCTGCCCAGCAGCCCCAGCGCCCGGCTCGCAGGCGCCCTCCAGGCTGCTCCGTGCCACAACCAGCGCAGTGCAGGCTACGGGGAGCGCTCACCCTCCCCTGCCCGGGGGGCCGTGGGGTCCTGAGACAGCAGCCGCCAGGCCACTGCCCGGAGAAGCGCCCACTGGTCGGGGAGGGGGACGCCTTCGGACGCTGCGCCTGTGCCTGGCCGGGGTCGTGTGTCCCTGCTCTTGCCCGTGAGCCATCGGCGCACACCAGAGCGTGGCCCTCCCTCCCCGGCGCCCATCTGCGAGTGGGAGCGCTGTGCGCACTGCAGGCACAGCTCCGTCCCTGTCCCTCCGGGTGAAGCAGAGCCTGGTCCCCGAGTCTTCCCTAGAGCGTCTGCTAACCTGCACAGGAAGCCCCGTCTCACTGAGAAGAACGAAAGGGAAAGAAAAGCCCGCGACGGCGTGCAGGACCCGGGTGCTGGGGGCACGGTTTTCAATAAAAACATTATTTTGTTCCGTACGCTTTCGTGGTTTTCTTCAAGTATCAATGACCTGGCCCAGGAGTCCTTGGAGAACCAGGACTCTGACCTCTGACCCCTGCCCCCATAATGCACCCCTTCACCCCCACCAGAGCCTGCTCCTGTGAGGGTGGGCAGGTGGAGGGCAGCAGGGCCTGAGGCGGCACCGGGCCACTGCAGGGCCAGCAGCACGGAGCCCGAGCCAGGCCTGGCCAGAGCCGGCACAGCCCCTGCACCCGCCGGCCCCAGCGCCTCCTCGAAGGGCAAGAGCTGCCCGTTCCCAGCCTCACGTGGGTGGGGAACGGAGCTGAGCCAGGCCACCCATCCCAGAGCACTGAGGACCCCCCTCCGCCTGGTGAGAGGGCTCTGGGTGGCAGGGAACACGTGGGGCCACTTCCCTACCTTTGGGAGGCAGAATTCCCAAAGAGCCTGCAGCTGGTGTGGACAGCCTGGGCCTGTGACAGCCACGGGGTCGGCAGGAGGGCCAGGCGTCCCCTGCTCCCCTGCCCGGCCGCAGGACGTCGTCTCAGGCAGTGGCCAGACCGCCGCCAGGCCAACTCGGTGGGACGTCTGCTGGTTCTGGAAGCTCCCGGGGGCTCCAGCACAGCCACGAATCCGGGGTTGGGCAGAGGGGAGGCTGCCTGCTCGGAGAAGGGCCGGGCAGGGGCAGGGGGAGTCTGGGGGCTCTGCGGACCTTGCTGGCTCTGCCCTCCTACTCCAGACGAGCCGGGGTGAGAACACGTCCGCCTTTCTCCAACATTCTCCCTCACCAACCCCCCAGTCTGGAAGGAAAATCCCCACGCTCCCCGGAAGGGGCAGCTGCTCACGCAGTGGGCACAGGTCCGCCTCCCTGCGTCTGCCGCACAGAGCCGCGGTGGGCACAGAGCAGGGCGCCCCAGGGAGGCGGGGAGGCGGCGAGGGCGGGCCCAGGCCGAGCAGAGGCAGCGGTGGGCAGCTGCCTGCTCTCACGAGATTCCCTCCCCTCCGCGGGCAGCCTGCCCTGAAGAGGCCCGTGGGGCTCCTGGACCGGATGTGCCTGGGGCTGGGAGGGTTTCGTTCCCCAGCACCCCTCCCACAGGATGCGGGTCAGATGGGGGCGGGGAGCGAGTGTTCATGAGGATTGAAAAGGTAGGGGTTGAGACCCAGACCACGCATCACAGCATCACAGAAGGAAATCCCCATGATGTCAGGTGCCAGGAGGAGGAACTGACGGGGAGGGGTGGGGTGGGGAGGGGTGGCGGGCAGGGCCTGGGGCCCAGGTTTCCTGAGGCTCTAACTCCGGCCAGCTCATCACTCTCCAAGGACCCAGAGGTGAGCAGGGCCCTGCTGAGAACTCCTTAAGGGGAGCCGTGGAGTCCACCCAGGACTGGGAAGGGGGGGGGGGGGTAACACAAGACCAGCAGCTCAAGGAACTGGAAGTCAGAGCTGGGGGTGGGGCCGGGGCTGCAGCAGAGGCCCGTGGGGACGCTGGCATCCATGGCGCGTTCTCACCCTGTCGGGCTCTGACATCCTTTACTGGGTGAAAGCTCATGAAATCAGCAGATTACACGGGCTTCAGCCTGCACGGGGGACCCAGGCAGTGACTGACGCTCAACCCACCCGAGAACCGGTGCTATTCAAGGTCGAGCCGGAGGAAGATGGGCTTGTGCACAGATGAGGGGCCCTCTCCAAGTGACACCACTAAGTACAGAAGCGTGCCCCGTGTGCACATACCCTTGTGTGTGCGCGAGTGTGCACGTGCGTGTGTACGCATGAGGGCACGCACGTAGCTGCACGCCCGGGCTGGGACGCACTCGACCGCCACGGCAGCTGCCAGCAAGGGGAAGGACAGCCGCGGAGGAGCTGGGGCGGAGGCGCGAGCCCGCCCACGGCTGGGCTTCTCCCTGGCCCGCGCCTTTCTGCTTCAGCACACGACTCAGCGCATGGGCAGCGCTGCACTCTGACCCCCAGTTCCTGTCTCCTTGACATCCTGGGCCACAGTGAAACTGGAGAGGACGGGCCACTCCCAGGCTGTGCGCCTAGCGGTAGGAAGACCACCTCACCCCCTCTCAGTGTCCGTCTGTGACGTGACGGCTCATTTTTGGAGAGTGAGGAAGGGGTGGGAAAGCCGACTGAAGACCCCACTCACAGCGCTCCCACAACCACCTCGCAGCTCCCGGCAGGGCGCGTGGCCCACCAGTGGAAGGGAGCCCGCCCAGGGGAGGGCCAGGACACCTGCCCGCCCGAGCAGCCGCACAGCATCCCTGCCCCCCGTCCCTACTCGCAGGGTTCGAGATGAAGCTTCCATTAGGGAAAGGAAAGAGCCCACCTCCAACACAGCTCACGGCCCCTCCCCAGAGACGGTCTCGGGATGAGAAACGGGCCTGGGTCTGTCCCTCACCATCCAGGACTCTGCGGGGGGGAGCGCCACACCCCTCGACACCTGTGACTGACGTCCCGACCTCAAAGCCGGCCAGCATCGGCTTACTCTCCCTCTCGCCCCCACGCCCCGGCCTCCTGCCATGGCTTCCTAAGCAGCCCCCATCACACTAAAATGTGGTGGAGTGAGAAGGCCATGCCAAGATGGCCGCTGGCAACGGAAACTGCCTGGCAACAGGCTGTGATTGGACGGCTTCGGAAACTGCCTGGCAACAGGCTGTGATTGGTTAGGGCATAGACCGCCCCTTGACCGGATTGGCTGCCTTGGCTATATAAGCAGCTGTAGCAGCTGAAATGAACGAGTCTGCAGGCTGCTCGCCTCTGGCCTGGCTTCACTGAGCTCCCGGGGTGTGTGTGGTGACTCGGCACCTCTTGCCCCCACCACGCTCCTCCTCTCAGACAAATCCACAGCAACACCACCAATCTCGGCATCTGCACTTCTCCGGCCTTCCGAGCGAGTCCGAGTCCGGCTCTAAGACAGGAAACACAGCGGCCCCTCAGGGAGCCCTGGATGTCCTGGTGGCTCCAAGGAAACACGTTAGCTGAGTCCACAGTGCCCACCACTCCTGATGCCTGGTCTGCTCTCAGAGAGGGTGTGGGGCCAGCATGCGCCCACCTCTGCCAGCCAACACCCACTGGCCACAGGAAGATGCTCAGATGGCGCCCGGTCTCAGGGAAGGGCCGGCTGAACCGGAGGCACTAAAACGAGGACTACGGACTGCATGGATGTCAGCGCCCAGCCATAGACTGGGGAGCCCTGATGGGGACTTCATGCCATGGGCTCATGCAAGGAATATTCTGAAACTAAAAAAAAAGGGCATCAGGGAGAAGCTGGCGGACTCTGAATGAAGCGTGGGGTCTCAGCGCGTCTCAGCCTTGACGCCTAGGCTGCGGCAGGTGCACCAGAGGAGCCCTAGGATGCCCGCGGCCGGGCGGCTCCCAGGGACTCTGCTCCGTGCAGCCTCTATGAAACCCGGACAGTCCTACCATACAGAGCTTACTAAGGAAAAACGTTCTGATTAAAAATTAAGACTTCATATATAAAAAAATATAAATGCCTGAAAGGCTAAGTGAGAGGCAGGGAGGAAATCCTAGCTGCTCCAGAATCAAGGGAACACGGAGAACAAGAAATTCACAAGAAAAAGCCCAAAACTGAAGCTTCTTACAGAAAACTGTGTGCAGAATCCACACAGGAAAGCCACGGAAGGAATACAAATGGCCAAAACTCTCAGAAGACGCCGCGAGACTCGCCAGTGGGCGGTCAGTCACAGCGAGCACAAAGACAGGAGTGCCCGTCCCACACGTGCGGGTGATGGCAGACGGGCCCAGAGGCAGGGACGAGGACTGAGGGCCGGGCACCGCCGTGGGTGGGACGGGTGGGCTCGGGTTACCGCGTCGGGGAGCAGGAAGCCACGGCTGGCGTTAGGCAGGAGTGAAAACACAGAGATGGTTGACTGTCGGGCCCTGCGGGTGTCCACCGCAGGCAAGCCAGCCCGCACGCCGCAGGTCGTCGTCCGCTACAGCACCAAAGCCCTGCCAATAACCCCAGTTCTGCAGCAGGCCAGCTACACACACGGCGAGGTGCGCTCCAC
>CM027397.1:2430005-2470321 GCA_015711505.1 Sylvilagus bachmani
AAGGTCTTCCTTTGCCGTTGGTTCACCCTCCAATGGCCGCCGCGGCCGGCGTACCACGCTGATCCGAAGCCAGGAGCCAGGTGCTAGGTGCTTTTTCCTGGTCTCCCATGGGATGCAGGGCCCAAGGACTTGGGCCATCCTCCACTGCACTCCCGGGCCACAGCAGAGAGCTGGCCTGGAAGAGGGGCAACCGGGACAGAATCCAGCACCCCAACCGGGACTAGCCTATTCAGCCGTGGCACCAGCCTCTCTGTGTAACTCTTTCAAATAAATAAATCTTTTAAAAAATTATTTGACACAGATTAAAACAGCCATCATGAAAATACCCGATGCGTACATATGAACAGGCTTGGGGGCAGGGGGAGGAGAGGAAGGAATGGAAAATCCCATCAAAGAAACAGAAGAGACAAAGGAAAACCAAACATGGAGTTTAAAAGTGACCCAATATTATCTACAACGCTTCCAACGTGATGGTCCAGGTGGACTGAGAGAAATGTCAATCAAAAGAAGAGGCGGGGGCAGGGGAGCTATCCAAGCAGACTTCAGGACAAAGGCGTCCAGAGTCGGAGGGACATCGCACAGAGTCAAAAGCTCAAGCCACTGAGAAGACAGAACGGTCCTCAAAGAACGCGCGCAGAAATCAGAACCAGAACCACATCAGGCGAAACGGACAGGGCTGAAAGGGCCGACCCACAGCAGCCCTGCAGCGTGACTGACAAACCCAACAGCAGCGTTACAGACGCTCAGCAACAGGCGTAATTCTCAGATCTGGACAAAATGATGCTGAAATTCATATGGAGACACAGGAGACCCCGAATAGCTAAAGCAATTTTGTACAACAAAACAGAGCCGGAGGCATCACAATAGCAGATTTCAGGACATACTACAGGGCAGCTGTAATCAAAACAGCATGGTACTGGTACAGAAACAGCTGGATAGACGAATGGAACAGAATAGAGACACCAGAAATCAACCCAAACATCTACAGCCAACTTCTATTTGATCAAGGATCCAAAACCATTTCCTGGAGCAAGGACAGTCTATTCAACAAATGGTGCTGGGAAAACTGGATTTCCACGTGCAGAAGCATGAAGCAAGACCCCTACATTTCACCTTACACAAAAATCCACTCAACATGGATTAAAGATCTAAATCTATGACCCAACACCATCAAATCATTAGGGAACACTGGAGAAACCCTGCAAGATATAGGTACCAGCAAAGACTTCTTGGAAAATACCCCAGAGGCACAGGCAGTCAAAGCCAAAATTAACAAATGGGATTGCATCAAATTGAGAAGTTTCTATACTACAAAAGAAACAGTCAGGAGAGTGAATAGGCAACCGACAGAATGGGAAAAAATATTTGCAAACTATGCAACAGATAAAGGGTTAATAACCAGAATCTACAAAGAAATCAAGAAACTCCACAACATCAAAACAAACAACCCACTCAAGAGATGGGCCAAGGACCTCAATAGACACTTTTCCAAAGAGGAAATCCAAATGGCCAACAGACACATGAAAAAATGTTCAAGATCACTAGCAATCAGGGAAATGCAAATCAAAACCACAATGAGGTTTCACCTGACCCCGGTGAGAATGGCTCACATCCAGAAATCCACCAACAATAGATGCTGGAGAGGATGTGGGGAAAAAGGGACACTAACCTACTGATGGTGGGAATGCAAATGGGTGAAGCCACTATGGAAGTCAGTCTGGAGATTCCTCAGAAACCTGAATAGAACCCTACCATACAACCCAGCCATCCCACTCCTTGGAATTTACCCAAAGGAAATTAAATTGGCAAACAAAAAAGCTGTCTGCACCTCAATGTTTATTGCAGCTCAATTCACAATAGCTAAGACCTGGAATCAACCCAAATGTCTGTCAACTGAGGACTGGATAAAGAAATTATGGGATATATACTCATGGAATACTACACAGCTGTAAAAAAAAAAAATCTGGTCATTTGCAACAAAATGGAGGAATCTGGAACACATCACGCTGAGTGAAATAAGCCAGTCCCAGAGGGACAAATATCATATGTTCTCCCTGGTCTGTGACAACTGAGCTCCTAAAAGGAAACCTGTAGAAGTGAAACTGACACTATGAGAAGCAATGACTTGATTAGCCCTTGTCCTGACTGTCGAGGAACAGCTTACTGTTTTATTCTTTTTAGTATTTTCTTTTTCTACTTAATACCATTGGTTGAACTCTACTTAACACAGAATTATTCTTAGGTGTTTAAATCCAATTGAATTCCTGTTAAAAATAAGAGTGGGAATAAGAGAAGGAGGAAATGTACAGTTTGGCACACCTTCCCTCGGACTTACCCCTAAGGGTAAAGCTAAAAACTTGCCATGTGACTCCAAATCCCATTAAGCTGGCAGGTACCGATGCCTTCTTATTAGTTAAAGTGATCAGCTTAAGTGCATAACTGATCGTAAAGACAAGATTAAGTGTCAAAGGGATCACATAGATAAGACCAAGTGTCTGCCAGTAATAATAGATAGAATTTAAAAGGACAGAATGATCCAACATGGGAAGAAAGCCACACAACACACTCATAGAATGATAAACACCCTAAACAGCACTCTGGCCTCAGAATCAGCCCTTAAGGCATTTGGATCTGGCTAAAAAGCCCATGAGAGCATTTCAGGCATGGAAAGCCAAGACACTGGGGCAAAAAAAATGACCTACATGAAAGATATCTGTGAGTGAGATCTCAGTGGAAAGTAGGGGCCATCAAAGAAGGAGACACCTTTCTCTGAAGGGAGGAGAGAACCTCTACTTTGATTATGGCCTTGTCTCAATAAGATAGGAGTTGGCGAACTCAAGAGGCTTCCATAGCCTTGGCAGCTCCTAACAAGAGCCTTGGGTGATTACTGATGCCATAAAAAAGTGTCAATTGTTAAATCAACAACAGGAGTCACTGTGCACTTACTCCCCAAGTAGGACCTCTGTCTTGAATGCGTTGTACTATGAGAATTAACGGCAAAAATAGTCTTCAAACAGTACTCTATACTTTGTGTGTCTATGTGGATGCAAACTGTTGAAATCTTTACTTAGTACAGAATTCATCTTCTGTATATAAAGATAATTAAAAATGAATCTTAATGAAGAATGGGATGGGAGAGGGAGTGGGAGGTGGGAGGGCAGGTATGGGGTGAAGATCTGCTCTAATCTGAAAGCTGTACCCATGAAATTTATATTTATTAAATAAAAGCTTTCTTTAAAAAATGCTACTACAGCAAAAAAATCAAGGAGTAGCCCCACAAATAGTAACAAACACACCAATCAAAGAAACAAGGACAGCAACATGACAGCCCAAAAAGAACAGCGCACCTCAATACTAGATTGAAGACGACGAGACTGAAGAAATGACGGAAATGGAATTAAAAAAACTGATCATAGGACTGCTTAATCCGAAGCAAATGCATGAACTAATGAAATCCATGTATGACATGAAAGAAAATGTCTCCCACAAAATTGAGATCTTAAAGAGAAATCAAGCAGCCAGCACTGTGGCCCAGTGGGTTAATCCTCTGCCCAAGGCACCAGCATCCCATATGGATGCAAGTTCGAATCCCGGCTGCTCCTCTTCTGATCCAGCTCTCTGCTGTGGTCTGGGAAACCAGCAGAAGATGGCCCCAGTCCTTGGGCCCCTGCATGAGACCCAGAAGAAAATCCTGGCTCCTGGCTTCAGATCAGCTCAGCCCCTGCCATTGCGGCCATTTGGGGAGTGAACCAGCAGATGGAAGACCTCTCTCTCTCTCTCTGTGTCTCTGCCTCTCACTATCTGTAATTCTACCACTCAAATAAATAAATAAAATCTTAAAAAAGAGAGAGAAATCAAATTGAAATCTCGGAAATGAAATCAACAGAACAAATCAAAAATACAGTGCAGAGCCTTCACAACAGAATTAGCGAAGCAGAAGAAAGAATATCCGACTTAGAAGACAAAGCACAGGAAATTATACAGTCAGACCAAACACAAGAACAAGAAATTAGAAAACTGAAAATCACTGTTGGGAATCCACAGGATACTATCAAACGACCCAAAATACAGGTTCTAGGAGTTTCTGAAGGCATGGAAGGAGAGAAAGGATTAGAAGGCTGTTTTAGTGAAATAATAACCGAAAATTTCCCCAGTTTGGAGAAAGAAAGGGGCATCCGAGTACAGGACGCACATACAACTCCTAACAGACATGACCAGAAAAGATCTTCACTGTGACACAATGTAGTCAAACTCTCCACAGTAAAACATAAAGAAAAGATTTTGAAACATGCATCAAAGAAATGTCAGATTACTCTCAGAGGATCTCCAATTAGACTCACAGCAGACTTCTCATCAGAAACCCTACAGGCTAGGAGGGAATGGCGAGATATAGTCCACGTCTTAAGAGAAAAGAACTGTCAACCCAGAACACTGTACCCTGCACAGCTCTCATTTATGAGTGAAGGTGAAATAAAGACCTTCCATGACAAACAGAAACTGAACGGCTTTGTCAGCACCCGTCCCACCCTGCAGAAGATCATAGGATGTGCTGCACACACAGAAACAAACATGGTCATCACTATGGAAGAAGGTGAAGGAAGGAGATCTCCCAGTAAAGGTACAAAGGAAATCCAGAGTAAAAAATAAAATTATTTATGGAGGCAGACTCCGTGGCTCACTAGGCTAATCCTCCACCTGCGGCGCCAGCACCCCGGGTTCTAGTCCCGGTCGAGGCGCTGGATTCTGTCCTGGTTGCCCCTCTTCCAGGCCAGCTCTCTGCTGTGGCCCAGGAGTGCAGTGGAGGATGGCCCAGGTCCTTGGGCCCTGCACGCCATGGGAGACCAGGAGGAGGCATCTGGCTCCTGGCTTCGGATCAGTGCAGTGTGCCGGCGGCGGCAGCCATTGGAGGATAAACCAACGGCAAAGGAAGACCTTTCTCTCTGTCTCTCTGTCTCTCTGTCTGTCTGTCTCTCTAACTCTGCCTGTCAAAAAAAATTATGGAAAAATGTCAGGGCAAATTCATTACTTATCAATAGTCATCTTGAATGTAAAAGGCCTTAATTCTCCCATTAAAAGACACAGACTGGCTGAATGGATTAAAAACAAAGCCCATCTATTTTCTACCTACATGAAATACATCTCACTAACAAAGATGCACACAGACTGAAAGTGAAAAGATGGAAAAAGATATTCCATGCTAACAGAAACCAAAAATGAGCTGGTGTAGCCATCCTAATATCAGACAAAATAGACTTTAACACAAAACCTGTTGAAAGAGACAAAGAGGGCAGTATGTAATGATTAAGGGGTCAATTCAACAGGAAGATGTAACTATTATAAACGTATATGCACCTAATTACAGGGCACCTGGCTATTTAAAAGAAATGTTAAGAGATTTAAAGGGAGACGCAGAGTCCAATACAATAGTAATGGGGGATTTCAAGACCCCACTTTCAGCAATGGACAGATCAACCAGACAGAAAATCAGCGAGGAAACAGCAGTTAATCAACACTATAACCAAAAGGACCGAACAGATATCTACACAACCTTCCATCCTGCAGTTGCAGAACACACATTCTACTCTCCAGTGCATAGAACCTTCTCCAGGATTGACCACAGGCCAGGCCATAAAGCAAGTCTCAGCAAATTCCAAAGGATCAAAATTATGCCATGCATCTTCTCAGAGCACAGCACAATGAAGCTGGAAATCAGCAAGTCAGGAATCTGGAGCGTATGCAAACGTATGGAGACGGAACAACACGCTCCTGAACGAACAGTGGGTCATAGAAGAAATCAAGAGAAATTAAAAATATCTGGAAACAAATGAAGACGACAGTACAACATATAAAAATGTATGGGATGGGGGCAGGCACTGTGGCACACCAGGTACAGCCAACATCTACAGTGCCAGCATCCCATATGGGCACCGGTTCAAGTCCCGGCTGCTCCGCTTCTGATCCAGCTCTCTGCTATGACCCGAGAAAGCAGTAGAAGATGGCCCAAGTCCTTGGGCCCCTGCACCCACATTGGAGATCTGGAGGAGGCTCCTGGCTTTGGATCGGCACAGCTCCAGCCATTGCGGCCTATTGGGGAGTGAATCAGCAGATGGAAGACACACTCTCTCTCTCTGTCTGTCTCTCTCTGCCTCTCCTTCTCTCTCTGCCTCTCCTTCTCTAACTCTTTCAAATAAATAAATAAATCTTTTTTAAAAAACTGTATGGGATAAGCAGAAGCAGTGTTGAGAGATAAGTTTATAGGAATTGGTGCCTACACCAAGAAATTGGAAAGACACCAAATAAATGAGCTATCAATACATCTGAAGGATCTCGAAAAGCCACAGCAAACCAAACCCAAAACTAGTAAGAGAAAATAAATAAAATTAGAGAAGAAACCAACAAAATTGAAACCAAAAAAAAAAATACAAAATTTCAGCAAAACGAAGAGCTGTTTTTTTGAAAAAATGAAAATGACACACCATTGGCCCAACTAACCAAAAAAAAAAAAAAAGTAGAGCGAGAAGACCCAAATCATTAAAATTAGATATGAAAAAAAGGAAATATAACAGACACCACAGAAATATATCATCAGAAATTACTACAAAGAGCTGTATGCCAACAAACTGGGAAACCTAGAGGAAATGGATAGATACTTGGACACATACAACCCACCTAAACTGAGCCATGAAGACACAGAAAACCTAAACAGGCCCATTACCAAGATGGAAACTGAATCAGTGATAAAGACCCTCCCAACAAAGAAAAGCCCAGGACGAGAGGCTTCACCACTAAACTCTACCAGACGTTTAAAGAAGAAGTAACTCTACTCAAGTTATTCAAAACAAGTGAAAGGGAGGGAGTCCTCCCAAATTTTTTCTATGAAGCCACCATCACCTTAATTCCTAAACTCGGAAAAGACGCAACACAGAAAGCGAACTATAGGCCAATTTCCCTGATGAATATAGAAGCAAAAAAATCCTCAACAAATTTCTGGCCAACCAAATCCAACAACACATCAGAAAGATCATTCATCCCGACCAAGTGGGATTTATCCCTGGTATGCAGGGATGGTTCAACATCCACAAGTCAGTCAATGTGATACACCACATTAACAACCTGGAGAATAAAAACTGCATGATTATCTCAATAGATACAGAGAAAGCATTTGATAAAACACAACACCCTTTCATGATGAAAACTCTAAGCAAACTGGGTAGAGGAGAACATTCCTCAATACAATCGAGGCAATTTATGACAAACCCATGGCCAGCATCCTACTGAATGGGGAAAAGTTGGAAGCACTTCCACTGAAATCTGAAACCAGGCAAGGATGCCCACTCTCACCACTGCTATTCAATGGAGTCCTGGAAGTTTTAGCCAGAGCCATTAGACAAAAAAAGAAATCAAAGGGATACAAATTGGGAAAGAAGAAGTCAAACTATCCCTCTTTGCAGATGATTCCATACACACATACACATACACACACACACACACACACACACATATATATATATATGGGATACAAAAGACTCCACCAAGGGGCCCGCACCGTGGCTCACTTGGTTAATCCTCTACCTGCAGCGCCAGCATCCCATATGGGCACCGAATTCTAGTCCTGGTTGCTCTTCTTTCAGTCCCGCTCTCTGCTGTGGCCTGAGAGGGCAGTGGAAGATGGCCCAAGTCCTTGGACCCGCATGGGAGACCAGGAGAAGCACCTGTCTCCTGGCTTCAGATTGGCACAGCGCCAGCTGTAGCGGCCATTTGGGGGGGTGAACCAACGGAAAGGAAGACCTTTCTCTCTGTCTCTCTCTCTCACTGTCTAACTCTGTCAAATAAATAAAAAGACTCCACCATGAGACTACTGGAACTCATAGAAGAGTTTGGTAAAGTTGCAGGATACACAATAAATGCACAAAAATAAACAGCCTTTGTATACACAGATAATGCCAAGACTGTGATCAATCCCATTCACAATAGCTACAAAAACAAATACCTCAGACTAAATTTAACCAATGATATCAAAGATCTGAAAATTATAAAACATTAAAGAAAGAAATAGAAGACACAAAAAATGGAAATATCATCCATGTTCATGGATTGGAAGAACGAATATCATCAAAATTCCATTCTTCTGAAAGCAAACTACAGATTCAATGTGGCACCAATCAAAATACCAAAGACATTCTTCTCAAATATAGAAAAAATGATACTGAAATTCACATGGAAACACAGGAGACCTCGAATAGCTAAAGCAATCTTATACAACAAAAACAAAGCCAGCGGCATCACAATGCCAGATTTCAAGACATACTGCAAGGCAGTTATAACCCAAACAGCCTGGTACTGGTACAGAAACAGATGGCTAGACCAATGGAGCAGAACAGAAACACCAGACATCAATCCAAGCATCTACCAACTTCTATTTGACAAAGGAGCTAGAACCAATCTCTGGAGCAAGGACAGTCTCCTCAGCAAATGGTGCCAGGAAAGCTGGATCTCCACATGTAGGAGTATGAAGCAGGACCCCTACCTTACACCTTACACGAAAATCCATTTGAAATGGATAAAGACCTAAATCTATGACCCGACACCATCAAATTATTAGAGAACATTGGGGAAACCGTGCAAGACATCGGCACAGGCAAAGACGTCTTGGAAAAGACCCCGGAGGCACAGGCCATCAGAGCCAAGAATCAACAGCCGGGATGACATCAAATTGAGAAGTTTCTGAACTGCAAAAGAAACAGGAAAGTGAAGAGGCAACCAACAGAATGGAAGAAATTATTTCAAATAATGCAACTGACAAAGGATGAATAACCAGAATATACAGACATCAAGAAACTCCACCACAACAAAACAAACAACCCAGTGAAGAGATGGGCCAAGGACTTAAGCAGACATTTCTCAAAACAGGAAATCCAAACGGCCAACAGACACACGAAAAAATGTTCTGGATCTTCAGGGAAGGGCAAATCAAAACCACAATCAGGTTTCACCTCACCCCGGTTAGAATGGTTTTCACACAGCAATCGACAAACAACAGATGCTGGCGAGGCGAGGATGTAAGGGAAAAGGTACCCAAACCCACTGTTGGGTGAATGTAAACAGGTAAGCCACTATGAAAGTCAGTTGGAGATAGCTCATAAATCTGAATATAGACCTATCAGATGACCCAGCCATTACCCAGGGGAAATGAAATCAGCAAATAAAAGAGTTGTCTGCACCCCCATGTTTACTGCAGCTCAATTCACAATAGCTAAGACACCGGCACAACCAGCTTTTATTAGAAAATATTATTATTTTAATGTAACCTAAAGTGTAATTTACATTAGCTTATTAAGCAACTAGTAGTAATAATAAGCAATGCTAAGTGTCCTTGACTTTATACATGGATTATGTTGGATGTTGAGCTAAGTAATCCAGTAACTACAATAAGTTGATTGTTGTACAAACCGCACTACTGCCTGTCCCTGGCCCTTGCTATCCTACACTCCCCCTTTCCTCCATCTGGCCAGACGTGACTCTACCCTGACCCAGGTCCAGGAATGTGAAAGGGAGGTTTAAAGCTTGAGATAACAACCAGCCCCTACCCTGGAGTCGGCAGCAGGTGTCATCAGAAGTGTCAACTTGACCTAAGCATCCCCCTAAAGCCTGCTTGTACATGATAATAAAAGCTCTGTTAGAATTGGGCTCGGAGCTTCTCAGGGGCTTCCTCTTCTGGAGGCACTGAGAGGCCCGGGTTCGAACTCGTAATAAAACGACCCTGCTAATTGGCTTCAACTTCGGTCTCTGGTGGTTGATTTCGGGGGACCATGGACTGCGGGCATAACAATTTTGGGGGCTCGGCCCGGGATTCACCGAAGCCCACCCAGACACCTCGTTGAAGGGTCGTGGAAGGACTGGTCCAGGTGAGTTTGGAGCATTGTCTTTGTGTAGTCAACTGTATTATCTGAGTTGCCTATAGGTTCTGTATCTGGGCCAACGAAGAGTCCTGGCGGACGCGCTATAGGACTGTCGGAGGGGCCATTGGGAGACGTTCCTCGGACCCCATCTGGGACTAAGTTGTAGTCCATCTGGTCAGGCAGAGACAGCCCAACGCGCACACAGCATCAACCTAAATGCCTGTCAACTGAAGACTGGATGAAGAAATTATGGGATATGTACACCATGGAATACTACACAGCAGTAAAAAAAAATCAGGTCATTTGCAACAAAATGGATGAATCTAGAAAACATCATGCTGAGTGAAATAAGCCAGTCCCAAAGGGACAAATACCTTATGTTCTCCCTGGTCTGTGATAGCTAAGAGAGCACCTGAAAGGAAACCTGTAGAAGTGAAACTGACACTCTGGCCGGCACCGTGGCTCAACAGGCTAATCCTCCGCCTTGCGGCGCCAGCACACTGGGTTCTAGTCCCGGTTGGGGCGCCGGATTCTGTCCCGGTTGCCCCTCTTCCAGGCCAGCCCTCTGCTGTGGCCCGGGAAGGCAGTGGAGGATGGCCCAAGTGCTTGGGTCCTGCACCCCATGGGAGACCAGGAGAAGCACCTGTCACCTGGCTTCTGCCATCAGATGAGCGCGGTGCGCCGGCCGCGGCGGCCATTGGAGGGTGAACCAACGGCAAAGGAAGACCTTTCTCTCTGTCTCTCTCTCTCACTGCCCACTCTGTCAAAAAAAAAATTAAAAAAAAAAAAAAAAAAAGAAACGGACACTTTGAGAAGCAATGAATTGAACAGCCTTTGTCTTGACTGCTGAGTCACAGTTTTGTTTTGTTTTTCACTTATTGGGGAATGGGACCAGGAATGGGAGAGGGAGGAGGAGGTGGGAGGAATCACTATATTCCTAAAGTTGTACTTGAGAAATCTGTACTCATTAAATCAACTGTTTCTTTGGGGAAAAAAATAAAGGAATTGGAATTATATAGAACATGATCTCAGACCACAGTGGAATCAAACTTCAATCAGTAACGGAAAAATCACATTTCAAACCTTAAAAATATAATTCTACATAGTCTGAGTCACATAGGAAGTCTCGGGGAGATACAAATCAAGTGGCAAGCTGAAGCTAAGAGTTCATAGCAGGAAATTCATTCCAAGAGAGGGGAGGTCTCAGCGCAGCACCTAAGTCCCCAGCTCAAACAATGAGAACAAGGACGGCGACCCGAAGCCATAGCCAGGGAAGGAACAAACAGCAAAGAGCAGAGCAGAGTCGAAAGAACCCAAACAGGGCGACAACAGAGAAAACCCGGTAAAAGTGAAAGCTACTTCTCGGAAAATGCTGAGACTCGGTGGGGGCTAGGCCAGCACCGGGGCCACTGCGGCCTACCCTGGAGCAACGACGCGCGTCTCTGCTGCTCAGCTTCCGACCCTGCTCCTCTGACTGGCCTGGGAAGGCAGCAGCTCACAACCCAACCCTCATTCCACGCAGGAGACTCCACTGGGGTCCCAGGCTCCTGGCTGTGCGCTGGCCCAGCCCCAGCCACTGGGGCCGTGGGGGAGTGAACCAGTGGATGGAAGAGCTCTCTGCTTCTGTCTGTCACGCTGCCTTTCAAATAAATAAACCTTTTTTAAAAAAGAAAACTGACAAAGAATAAAAGACAAAGGCAAATTACTAACACGAATGGAATCGCTACAGCCTTGCTCAGCAGGAATACGGGGACAGGGCAGGTAAGTGGCTCCACACACAAGCACGCGATCCTCACAAAGCACCAGGGACCAAAACTCACCCAATAACTTGAATGTCCTTGTGGCCACTAAGGAAACTGAGTTCATAATCTAGAATCTCCAGAAAAAGAACTCTGCATGCGGTCTACCAGAGTGCCCCAAACATTTAAGGAGTTAGCAGCCTCTCCATACAATCTATTTCAGAGAACAGAAGAGGCAAGGCCACTCCCCAACAGACCGAGAGGCCAGTAGCAGCCTGACATTAAAACCACAGCTGCAGAACAAGGACAATGCAGGCCAGTGACCTACGCGAATCTAGTAGCAGATTCTTGATGCAATATTAACACATCTATAAAGTGTTATACACCAGGATCAAATGGGGTCTATCCCAAGCACGTATGACTGGTTTAACATTAAAACCAATCAGTGTCAACTGTTATATGAACAAGCTAAAGAAAAAAAAATCTCATGTCAATTAATATAGGTAAAGTGTTTGATAAAACCAAATATCCATTCATGATTTTAAAAACAGTCCGGGGAGACCAAGGAATAGAGAGGGACTTCTCCAATTCAATAAAGACCATCAACAAGGGCCGGCGCCATGGCTCACTAGGCTAACCCTCTGCCTGCAGCACTGGCACCCCAGGTTCTAGTCCCGGTTGGGGCGTCGGATTCTGTCCCGGTTGCCCCTCTTCCAGGCCAGCTCTCTGCTGTGGCCCAGGAGTGCAGTGGAGGATGGCCCAAGTGCTTCGGCTCTGCACCCCATGGGAGACCAGGAGAAGCTCCTGGCTTCAGATCGGCACAGCATGCCGGCCATAGCAGCCATTTGGGGGTGAACCAACGGAAGGAAGACCTTTCTGTCTCTAACTCTACCTGTCAAAAAAAAAAAAAAAAAAGACCATCAACAAGGGTCCTACAGAAAACATCCTGCTTAATCATGAAAACTGGTAACAGGACAAGGATATCTACTCTCCCCTGCGCTACTCAAGACAGTTCTGGATGTGCTATCCAAGACGTGGAAGTCGTGCGTTGAAAAGGAAGAAACAAAACTGCCCCTTACTGCAGTCAGCATGAAGGTCTGCATGGAAAACCCGAAGACCCTGGAGAACCCCCGTGGGCCAGCACCGTGGCACAGAGGAGTGAGCTGCTGCCTGTGACGCCAGCATCCCATGTGAGCACCGGTCCACGGCCCGGCTGCTCCTCTCTGACCCAGCCCCCTGATCACACGCCTGGGAAAGCAACACAAGATGGCCCAAGGGCTAGAGCCCCTGCCACCCCTGTGGGAGACCAGGGACCAGGCTTTGTCCTGGCCCAGGCCAGCAGTCCACTGCAGCCATCTCGGGGGTGAATCAGCAGATGGAAGATTTCTTTCTCTCTCTGTCTCTCCCTCTACCTCTGTTATTCTGCCTTTCAAATAAATACATCTTTAAAAAAAGCTTGTTGAATGAATATGTGAACTAAGCAGGGTCACTACATGATCGCGTTACAATTATCAGTTATTAGGAATGGACGACACAGCTGCTCACTGAAGGATCAATCTAATGAAACATGTACAGGATTTGGGAGACAGAAGTTACAAATTGCTGATGAAAGAAACCAGATGTCTACATAAATGGAACAACACCATGTCCAAGAATTAAAGATGCAACTAAAGATGATACTCGGGGGTAACACCGTGTCCCCTCCCTTTGTTACAGGGTCCACCAGGCTGCTACCAGGGGGCCGCACAGAGGAGAGACAGACAGAACTGATGGCGAGGAACGGTCAAAACCCATACTGAGGCAGCGAGACCTACGCAACACCTTGGCCGTGTGCGGTAGTGTTCTACAAGCAAATCTACCTGAGGATTCTTTTTCTGTAGATTTCAAACTACGAATTCTGCTTCCTTCAGTACCGAGATGTCCAATGATCTGCCCCAGATCTACTCCTGTGACCCCTCCCTCACCCTGCCCTCGGTGCCCTGGCAGGTCTAGACGGCTCCTCCCTAAGCCTCTCTCAACCAGTGAGAACCTGGGGGAGGGGACAGGTGAGAGGCAGGGATGAAGGGGCTGAACACCTGAGGGCGGAGCCCGCCTCCACCTGCCGGCCAGCGCTCTGAGGGCCAGGGTCAGTAAACGCCTGTCTGCTCCTTCTTCCTTGAGCCCGTCCTTCGGTGGGAGGTGGTCTCAGGCGGGCTTATTTCCCACAACCTAGGAGCCTGCTGGTGTCTCTCTGCATCCATGCTACGGGAGCTCTGGGATAGAGGGACACACATCCCACCCACCGCTGGGCGGCCCACTCTGCCTGCATATTCTCTCTCTCTCATTCTCTCTCATTCATTCTCTCTCATTCTCTCTCATTCTCTCTCATTCTCTCTCATTCTCTCTCATTCTCTCTCATTCTCTCTCATTCTCTCTCATTCTCTCTCATTCTCTCTCTCTCTCTCTCTCTCTCTCTCTCTCTCTCTCTCTCGTGTGGAAGCCACAGACAAGCCTGAGACTGCTAAAAATAAAAGCAGGCACTGCATAGCCACCAGGTGCCCCAAATACTGAGCACAGTAGGGAAAAAACTGGACTCTGTACTTCCCTGATGGTAGGGTATTTTCAGGGGTCAAATGTGTGTGGCTGGGACGGAGCTAAAAGTGAAGTACGAATCCTGGGGTGTAAAACACCTCTGAGAGAGGGTGAGGACATCGGCGAAGTCAGCCGCAGGGGCTTGCACACAGGACACTCACATTAGGGTGGCCTGAGCGTGCAGGGCCAACAACGGGAAACAAACCCTAGGCCACAGGAATCCCAGGGAGCGCTCCGCTACACTCCTCTCCAGAAGTCCTTCGGGGAGAGTATTGGGGAACCCAAAAGCAAAGAAACAGCACAGTTTCATGTGGTCAAGCTTGGGGTCCTGGAGCGGAGGCCCCTCGGACCAAGAGGCACAGACCCTGGAGTTTTGTGCAGCTCAGGATGGGACCTAAGACGACTGACAGACAGGGACAGAGAGGCCAGGACAGGCAGAGTTTACAGACAACGTGGAGAGGCTGACCCCACAGCACCTCCAGGTTCATATGCAAAACTGCAAAGAGCTGCCAAGATGCAGAAATGGTTTAGAAAAGCCCTGTTCCATCTGAATAGACGGCGTCTAATGTGTGCTCACTTCGGGAAGTCCCGGGGGGCAGGGAGAAACTGGTTGTGTCCATGTTCCTTTTGCAAGTCCTTAGGTCAGTACTGAGGCCACTTCTAGAAGACCCACTTGGTCTGCTGGATGGATCAGACCCATGCTGGGGACCCAGCTAGTGCACCAGGGTTGAAATGAAGCCCATGAAGAACATTTAAGTCCCAGGAGGAAGGAGGTCTGGTCAGGAGGGGCTATGGTCACCTGGGAAAGAGAACGCCCCCTGGACTGGAGTCTCCCCAGCCCAGGTATCACCAGTGGAGGGTCAACTCCCCACATGACAGATCAGGGATGCAAGGTCTAAAGGAGTCAGTGATCGAGAAACTCGAGGGTCAGCCCTGAGCTGACGAAATGTCACAAAGGCGTCTGAAGTTCAACGAAGAGGAGGAGGGAAGCCCTCTGCCTGCTCACAGAGCCTTGAAGACCAGAGGAGGAAATACTCGGGGGTCGCTCTGAGCCGCCTGGGACAGAGTTGTTAAGTCAACTTTGTAGCTAAGAGCTGGCCTGTTACTGCCTAAAAAGAATCACAAAAATTGGAATGCAATGAGAAAAAAAATGAATTATTAAAAGAAACCCAAAAAGTCTTTGTAAAAAGACAGCAGAAAAGCAAAAGAAAAAGGCAAAAATCGTGATATCCACGATGGAAAAAGTGATGGGCACAATGGTGCGAGGAGTAGCAGCCCCGGCGTGGGGAAATGGGGCTCACCAGGGCCAGCAAGGCAGAAAGAAGGGCCGGCGGCTCCTGGCCCCGCCGATGCTACGACTCTGGAAAGCCGGGATTCGGCCAAAGCCAGCGCCCCGAAGTAAAGACAGATCATCCCCCATGACCTTCGACGAGGACTGAGGTGGAGAGGGGAGGTATCGAGCTCCTCTTCCAGGGGCCCACCAGGTACCCTTGATAAACTTCGAGGGGGGACCAGAGGCTGACTCTCAGGGCTGACGCTCCCGGTGGACCCGGGACAGCCCGAGCCCCCCTCGTTTAGGACCCAAGGGCACAAAATTATCCAAATATATACACGAACAGCGTCTGAGGGAAACAGGGAAGGATTTCAGGTTCCAGTATTTGATAAGACCGAAGTTACATTAGGGTCGCAGCAAACTGAAGGATCTTTCTCATATGTTCTGGAGGCGGGAACTGATCTCCCAGGCAGCCGGAGAGCTAGGGCTACGACTGGGAGTGGATGATGGACAGCTGAGAGGCCTGGTGAACTTCCCTAGGGAAAGAGAGGGCCGGTGCTGTGGTGCAGCAGGTAAGGCTACCACTGTGAGCCCGGCATCTCACGGGCGCAGGCTTGTGTCCTGGCTGCCCCACTTCTTCTTCTTTTTTTTTTTTTTTGGACAGGCAGAGTGGACAGTGAGAGAGAGAGACAGAGAGAAAGGTCTTCCTTTTCCGTTGGTTCACCCTCCAATGGCCGCCACGGCTGGCATGCTGCAGCCGGCACACAGCGCAGATCCGAAGCCAGGAGCCAGGTGCTTCTCCTGGTCTCCCATGGGGTGCAGGGCCCAAGCACTTGGGCCATCCTCCACTGCACTCCTGGGCCACAGCAGAGAGCTGGCCTGGAAGAGGGGCAACCGGGACAGAATCCGGCGCCCCAACCGGGACTAGAACCCAGGGTGCCAGTGCCACAGGCGGAGGATTAGCCTAGTGAGCCGTGGCGCTGGCCCCACTTCTAATCCGGCTCCCTGCTAATGGCCTGGGAAAAGCCAAGGAAGATGGCCCATGTGCTTGGGCCTCTGCCACCCACATGGGAGCCCCGGATGAGGCCCCTGGCTTCAGTTTGGCCCAGCGATGACTGCTGCTGCTATCTGGGGAATGAACCAGCAGATCCAAGATCTCTGTCTGTCTGTCTCTCTGTAACTCTTTCCCACAATAAATAAATCCTTAAAACAGAAGAAAAACACATTGAACCCTCTGTATGGGTACATAAGGGAAACAGGGGAGGGCTAAAAATTGTAACTCTAAGAAATCAAACTTAAACAAGCAGGGGAAACAGTCCACAAGAGAGACTATCCTATTCCTAATGAGGAAGACAGGGACCACAACCTGTAATACGGGGTCTCATTAAGACAGACTGTTAGAACGCTGTAGGTCCAGTTCTTCCAATGAAGAAACCTGATGGTCTTACAGGTTAGTGCCAGATTTGAGAGCCATCATTCAAGTTGTACAGACTCATCACCCTTTATCTCCTCAGTAAGATTCCTCATGACCACAGATGGGTTAGTGTGGTTCATAAAAAAAAAAATGCATTCTGGGCCTGGCCACTGGAGCAGAGACCTCTCTGCCTTAGAGTGGGGGAATTCCCACACGGGAAGAAAATGGGCTGTATTGCCTCAAGGCGTCTCTGAGGCGCCCACCTTATTTGGCCATATTTTAAAAAGTTAGAACACATTCTTGCAAGCTCCTGTGGCCCTGCCCCTGACCTCCAACTGTCACGACGTGTGTACGACCTCTGGTCTCACGTAGAAAGCAGGTGCCATGGCCACTATGGATCGGCTGACCTGCTTAGCAGAACGGGAGCTGCGGGTTTCTTGTTTTGTTTTGTTTTGTTTTGTTTTGTTTTGTATTGTATTTCAGGTGCGAGTTTCTAAATAAAAGCTCCAATTTGTACAAAGGGAAATGAGGTACCTGGAGCATCCGACCAGCAGAGGCAAGTACCCAGCCAGCCCTGAGAGTATCAGGTGTCACCTTACCTAAAGCCACACTGAGCTGACAAAGCCGCAGGGTTCTCGACAACTCTGGAACGATTCTTAGGCTACAAAAGGCAGAGATTGTTTTTCTCAAGCCTGTAGCCTTTACAACGGTCCACGGAGGAGGCTCAGGCAGTACACACATTAACAGGTCCTCCTCACAGCCCTGGGCCCGGCCCTTCCTTCTCTCACACAGACGAGGGTGTGGCCCCTGGATCTCCCCCAGAGCTGCGGAGGGAAGACGGCAGGCAGCCTTTGCATCTGGACTCGCGATCCTGCTCTACAGGATGCCTGTGTGGACACAGAGCTTCTGCCTCTGCCTTCCGAGTGGCAAAAACGCAAAAATAACGAACTTGAGGGACAGCACTTACAGTGACCACATCAGAAGTGTCTCAGACCAGAAAGCTAAGGCTGTTGACAAATTCCAGAATCCCAAAATATGAGGCCGTTCTTTCAGAAAAGGACGATTTAGTTTCAACAGATGCTTCTGTAAACCCTGAATGTTTACACTATCGCCAAACAGCTATGTACAGGATGTGTAGCCTATCAACAGCTGAATAAAAAGGTAATTTGGAAAAAATAAAAATAAAAACCAGCTACAGGGAGAAGGCTCCCGAGGTTGAGCCCATTTCCAAGTATCCAGGTAGACTTCACCAAACTGCCTCAAGTAGGGAGATTAAAAACGCTTGCCTGTGGGGCCGGCGCTGTGGCGCAGCGGGTTAACACCCTGTCCTCAAGCACCAGCATCCCATATGGGCGCCGGCTCGAGACCCGGCTGTTCCACTTTCCATCCAGCTCTCTGCTGTGGCCTGGGAAAGCGGAAGATGGCTCAAGTCCTTAGGCCCCTGCACCTGTGTGGGAGACCTGGAGGAAGCTCCTGGCTTCGGATCAGTGCAGTTCCGGCCATGAGGTCAACAGGGGAGTGAACCAGTGGATGGAAGATCTCTCTCTCTCTCTCTCTCTCTCTCTCCCTCTCTCTCTCTCTCTCTCTGCCTCTCCTCTCTCTGTGTAACTCTGACTTTCAGATAAATAAATAAATCTTAATTTAAAAAATGCTCGCCTGTGATTACAGATCATCCTTTGGCTGGGTAGAACCTTCTCCTTTCACAGTAGCCTCTGCTGAAAATGTCATTAAAATTATCTTGAAACAAATTATACCTAGATTTGGACTGGGAGAAAATATTGATTCCAATAACAAAAGTCATTTTACCTCAATAGTGTTAAAGACAGTCATGGAGGGCTTGGCTATAGAATGGGACTACCATATCCCACCCTCTCCAAGAAGGGTGGAGAGAATGAACCAGACTCTTCAAAAAAAATTACCAAGCTCATCGTACAAACCAGGCTGCCCTAGCCAACGCGCCTTTCAACAGCACCTCAGAGTCAGGAGCACTCCACTCCGCATCTCCTTGTAACCTGCACGCACCCCTTACTCGGGCAGGGCCACACATGTTCCCACCATGCAAACCGAAGATCACTTTTCAAAGCAGCGGAATCTGGCCACGCCGTCTACTTTCCCAGCCCTCAGATGAGGGGACACCTTGCTTAAACTCCTCCCCCTCACTTCCAACCTGGTGACCCGGTGGAGACCAAAGCAGACAAACCAGCCATGCCCAGGGCCCTGCCAGGTGCTCACAGAGCTGCCAAGGCAGGAACGCGAAAAGAGCCGGACCCATCATATTCACCTCAAAGACCAGTAACTAAGACGCCAAAGGGGGAGGGAGACAGCGGCAGGCCCAAGGACGTTAAAGACTGCCATCACTCAGCGACGTACTTCCGCTCTGCTGTCCCTGCTGGTCCTAACGGCCCCGAGTCCAGCTTCGGGGCAGGGGCAACTGCTTCCCCTGAATGTAGTTATTTTCTGTGTTTAAAGGAGACCTTTGCTCCTCATATATTCAAGGTGAGATAAATACACTTTTTGCACTGAGCCTCTTAATAGTGCCCAGAATCTCCAACAATGAAGTGGTAAATTAGGTGGTCTTCATGATGGACATCATAAACACACTACAAGTTACCCCATAAAATTAATAATTAAGGTAACCGAGCCTCCCGGCCGTCAAACCACGCCGTTTGATGCATGTCCAGTGGCGCTGTGCACATTTAAGAAACCGAAAGTTTCTTAGTTGCATAAATAAGTATCTTAGCCTGGAATCTTACACAAATGAGACTTCGGGCAAATATGCCAGCCCATATCCCCGCAGTGGCTGGGGTGCAGTGTGGTGTAGCACACAACATCAGGGATGGGTAGAACCTTCGGGCTCAGTACAAAAATTGAAGGGGAAAATACCCCTCTCCCAGGGTCCCCACCACCCACCTGCCAACCCTCACAGTGTAACCCCACTCTGTTAACTACTGACAACCCCAAAGTCAGGTCCCTACACGCAGTGGCCTGGCAGTAGCAGTTACTGGAAAGATCCTTGGGCACAACTGGGCCACCCCAGATCCCTCCATCAGCTCCATCTCCCACACCAGATTCCAACACCAATCCTTTACAAAAATAACTCAAAATAAGTAAAAATATTCTCAGAAGTTACTCAAAGAGAAACCCTAGAGATAAAGAAATGCCTGGGTTAATGCTAAGATTTTCGGTACAGGCCGCCAACACAAGCCACTGTTAGCACGTGTAGGGGGGCAGCCGTAGGCCTGGTGGCCCCTTCCCTCCAGGATGGGACTGTGATTGGCTGGGATGAGTTGTACGCTGGCTCTGTACCAAGAGAACACACGGAAAAACAAGACCTGCAGAGCTTGCCATGGCTGTCCCCAGAGAAGTCCTGCTCCCAGACATTCGTCCCTTCCTTCTCCATAGACTCCATGAATTATTCCTCCTGTCTCTGCAGGCAGGGGTAGAATTCAATCACCCTGTGGGAGAGCCCTTGACCTGTGCCCAGGCCCCAAATGTCTTTACAGAGTCGAACAGCAACTCTTCAGCCTTAAGCATACCACGGCCAATGGCTAGTGGTTTTGTGGAGGGAGAAATCTTCGTGGCCAGTTGCCATCAGGCTGGATGGGGACTTGTGCCCTGGTGCAGCTGGTGACCCCTTCACCATGGTGTACCAGAACGTACCCCACACTTGTGATGACTGCCATCGGTCAAGGAGGTCTCCAGGACCAGTAGTGGAGTCTTTTGATCCACATGGGTACCTACACTCAACAGAGATTCCCAAGGGGGTCCCTAATGAATTCAAAGCTCGACAGCAGCAGGATTCAAGTCTTATCTTTTTTGGTGAGTCATCATTAGTATGAATGCTGATTGGATTATCTGTTATCATCAACAAAGGCTCATTAATTATATCTGTGATGCTCTTGAGGGACTGGCCATAAAACTAAGTACCACCAGCAGGATGACTTGGAAAAAGAGATTGGTCTTAGACGTGATGTGGGGAGAGGAGGGTGGTGTCTGTGACATTGGGAGGACAATGCTATATTTTTATTCCTAATACACTGCATCTAACAGATCCATTTCTAGATCCTTAGAAGGCCTAAAGGGACTATCTAAGGAATTAGCTCAAAATTCAGTAATTAAAGATCGTTTTACACATGGCCGGAGGACTGGTTTGAAAAATAAAAGGGAAACGAGTCTCAATTCTAACCTCTCTCATCACTGTGGCAGGGGTCCTAACCGCTTGGGATGCTACATTATCCCTGTATAGGACTTGCCACAGATTAAAGAACGACAATTAACAAGCACACGCCATTAACCTAGCAACAAAACAATATAATGCTTTTACAAAGGGATACAAAACACACAAACACACACACACACACACACACACACACACTCTTAAACCAGTTCAATGCCGGAGAATAAAACAATACCACCAAATAGTATTAAAAAAAAAAGGGAATTGAGAAAAATCATCATGGTATATTTTTAAAAAGACTTAGCTTAGCCTTAGTGTAGCTATGGTAGTAGGGCTCAGTGCACATAGAACAGCTGTGAGATAGAGCTGCAAAAAAAAAAAAAAGGTGGGTCAGCTGCTGAGCTTGCTCTGAAGCCGTGCACAAGTGTGTCGCCGTCGTCACCTTCCGCAGGTCTGGGATCTGTGACCAGCAGCGCTCCTTACACAGCGCTCTCCCATCTCAGTTCCCAGGATTCTGTCAGCCTTGCAGATACCACATGGAAACCCCATCCTCTGTCCCAGATCTGCCCATGACCCTCCTCCCCAGGCCTCTCTCAACCAGCGGGAACCTGGGGGAGGGGACAGGTGAGAGGCAGGGACGAAGGGGCTGAACGCCTGAGGGGCTGAACGCCAGCGCTCAGAGGGCCAGGGTCAGTAAACTCCTCACTGCCTGCTCCTTCTTCCTTGAGCCCGTCCTTCGGTGGGAGGTGGTCTCAGGCGGGCTTATTTCCCATAGCTGGATCACAGTTTTTATCTACTCTATCATGATCTTGAAGTGGCACATTTAGACCATTTACATTTAATGTAACCGTTGACGTGTTCAGGCCTCCATCTTCCATCCTACTATTTTGTCTTCTGTTTCTGGGCTACTTCACCAGCTGCTGTATATTTTTTATGGCGTGCCTGTCACACCAAAGTGTCAAATCTTCCCAAACGTTGGTTGCAGATGTTGATACTCAGTCCCCATGGAATCCCATGAATTTGGAGGCCTCCAGCATGTCTGAGAACTTCCATTCTTGCCGTGTTTTAAACAACATCAGGACCTCTGCAGAGCCCACATCCACCATAACCCTGCCTTGGGCACAGAGGGAGTCATGTCACTCAAAGGGTGACGGTCAGAGCTCGGGAGGCCCCTCCCTAGGGACCTGGACACAACTGTCACCTGCCTAAAGAGGAAGAGCGAGGCTGCGGGGTTTGGGGTGCCCCTCCGTCCAACACCTCACAACAGCTTCCTCATGCTTGTGATGGAGGCAAAGGCTCACATGACAGTGGGGTCCTCTCTTTAGAAGAACGTCTGAGAAGCAGTTCATCTGCAGAAGGGCTCATTGTGTCTGTGACATGTGACAGACGACGAACGCATAGTGTGGCCACAGCTTTGCAAGCAGAGCACTAACTCCTGGGGTCACACACACGCGACTGTGGCCTCCTGGCACTCGTGGGCTCCTCCCGACTCCCCGGGTTTTGTGAGCGCAGCAGCCTGGAGAGAAGTCGCCTTAAGGTTTGTCTCTGTCCAGTGGATTCGTCGCCATGTCAGCGGCTGGTGGCGACTGCAGCCATGTCGGATTTTATGCACCCTCCCAGGGCCCCTGCACCCAGGCGGCGTTGCCTAACTCGCAACTGCCAGGTCCGGGTGGGGTGTCTCCCCGAATCCCAGTGTTCACACGGAGTGGCAGCCCTCAGATCACAAGGGCAGGCCTCGTACATGAGACCAGTGTTCTTATCACAGACTCCAGCGCGTCCATCTCCGCCACGCACCACCCCTGAGCTGGGAGCGGGCCCTCAGAGGCCACCACACCCCCGGCACCCTGAGCTTGGACTTGCAACCCCCCAGCAACGCAGAAGATAAAAGCTGCTCGGTGAGGACATTTGTAACACCAGCGCAGTCTGCAGCCACGTCCTACTGAGCACTCGCAGCGTGGTAAAACTTGGCTCCACGGGTCCTCCCCATCACCCCCTGCAGCAGCAGAGCCAGGGGAGGAAGGGGCTTGGTCTCTGAGTCTCTCCCTGGCCCCTAAATGGACTCAGTCTAGGGCACTGCTGCCCAGGATGGTAGCCACTGACAAACATGGCCACTGACATTTCAATTCAAATGGAAAATTCCATTCCGTGGTCACATGAGCCACAGGTCGGGGACAGTGGGCACACACCAGAGAGCTCACGCCGGGCACAGGTCCTTCACCACAGGAACTCGGGCTGGGGGCAGCCCTCCCCTCACACAGCCTCTCTTTCCGCTGAGACAAGGCCGTGGAATATTTTTAAGAAACACAGTTCCTGGGGCCAGCGCTGTGGCTTAGCAGGTTAAGCCACTGCCTGCAGTGCCGACATCCCATATGGACACCAATTTGAGACCTGGCTGCTCCACTTCCAATCCAGCTCTCTGCTGTGGCCCGGGAAAGCAGTAGAAGATGGCCCAAGTGCTTGGGCCCCTGCACCCACGTGGCAGACCCAGAAACTCCTGGCTTCGGATCGGCACAGCTCCAGCTGTTGCGGCCATTTGGGGAGTGAACCAGCAGAAGGGAGACCTCCCTCTCCCTCCCCCCCTTCCGTCCCTCCCTCCCTCCCTCTCTCTCTCCTTCTCTCTGTAACTCTTTTCAAAATAGACAAATAAGAAAAAATACAGGCATGAGGCTTTCTCCATTACTGCTGTTCCCACCCAGGGTGCGAGGGACAGGCTGGAGCCGTGTCCTCCAGACACGCTGCCCACAAGGCCGGCCGGCCCTGTACTGGGCTGCGGGGACACAGCGACCTCTGCAACCTTGGCTGACCAGCTCCTCACACCCGGCCTCTTACACTGTTGTCCTTGCGAACGTGGACTGCAGATGGGCTGTACGGGCTGCAACTACAACTCTTTCAAATAAATAAATCAGGGACAGAGAGAGACCGCATGACTAAGTGTTGGCAGGATACAGAGCAATGGGACACCCCAGCCTGCTGGCAGGAATGCAAACGCTCACGCACCTTGAAAACGGGTCTGCCAGTGCCCTACAAACATGCGTGACCCTGTGACCAGCAGTTGCCCACCTACGCGTTTATCCCAGAGAAGTGACAAATGTGCCCAGAAACAAACACAAACTCTAGGATGAGCATGGTCTCAGCATCGCACTCCCTCATCGGCTGCAGATGGGTGGACGAACTGCACAGCTCCGCGACGGGGAGAGGCACGATGCCTACCTACACACACGTCAGTATGTTGTGCCGTGCAAAGGAGGCTGGCCGCGGAACAGCGTGTGTCATCCGGTGTCCCTCTGTGACACCCAGGGACAGACAAGCAGGCGTCTCCGCAGATGGAGATCGGAGGCTGGTTTCGGGGAGGGAGGGAGGGAGGAAGGGGACGCAACTGTTCCTTGCCAGGCGTCTCTCTCATGTGGTGGCCGTGATCGCAACTCAAACTGAACTCTGGCGATTGCCTGCGCCAGTGCGGAAGGGCCCTGAGGTGTCCTGGGGACCTGAACACTAAAGATGCCAGCCCGGCTGGAGGCACACGGGCTGCCTGCCGAGAAGCCAGGGGCAGGGGGAGCCAGACAGGGAGAAGCCGTGTTAGGCTTTGTCCTTAAAAAGCAGGGCTCATGGCTGGCGCCACGGCTCACTAGGCTAATCCTCCACCTACTGGCGCTAGCACCCCAGGTTCTAGTCCCGGTTGGGGCACCGGATTCTGTCCCGGTTGCCCCTCTTCCAGGCCAGCTCTCTGCTGTGGCCCAGGAGTGCAGTGGAGGATGGCTCAAGTGCTTGGGTCCTGCACCCTATGGGAGACCAGGAGAAGCACCTGGCTCCTGGCTTCGGATCAGTGCGGTGCACCGGCCGCGGCGGCCACTGGACAGTGAACCAACGGCAAAGGAAGACCTCTCTCTCTCTCTCTCTCTCTCTCTCTCACTGTCCACTCTGCCTGTCAAAAAAATAAAAATAAAAACAGCAGGGCTCAGGTTTTTATTTGTATCACAGAGTCAACGACAGGAAGCTGCACCACAGCAGGTTCCACGCGTGAGGCTCTGCACATCTCATCCCATCGGGAGCTTGACATTGGCGGTGCTGGGCGCGTTGGCATCAGACACTGGCACAAACCACAGGGCAGGACTGCCTGCCTTGGTGTCCTGGGGGCTACACGGTCACCAGCACCTCGCAGCATCCTCCAACTTGAACCTGAGCTGGTGACGGCTGAACTGAGACGAGCCCCACGTCCTAGACATAGCTTAGTGTTGTGGATGGACAAAGACCAACTCCAGCTTCGGAAACATGCTGGGGGGGGGGGGAGCTTTTTTCTTGCTCCATCTAATTAAACAGGAGACTCTCATCCTCTCTCCAGGAACCCAAATCCGCTTTCATGTCTAACAGTTCTGGTTAGCAGGGGTATCCTAGGAGATGCGCCCACGTGTCTTTCCCCACGCTGGTTACCTGTGGCGGTGCCGATGACAAGACACTCCGTGGTCACCGAGCCCTGTGGGGCTCTCTGCTGCAATGCACTGGGAAGACGGGGGCTGGGGAGGAGGGGTGCGGCGGGGAAGCTGCTGGCTCTTCCGGGTGTCTGGGAATTGGTGCAGAGGGCATGCGGGGGAATTGGTCCAGGCGTAAATATGCAAGCTCTCCCTTCTCCCTTTCATAGCTGACAGCAAGAAGCGAGCCAAGTTCCATCGGCTTTCCCAGTCCTGCCCATCATCAGCACGGGCTAAAGGGCCCAGAGCTCAAATGAATTTAGAACAGGCATTAAAAAATATGTGAGGGTTTTATGAGCCGAGGCCTGGGTCACCCGCTCCCTCAACGCACCTGCTGCAGTCCAGGCCTGGAGCCACAGCTGCCCGAGGCCGCGGTCCTGGCTGGACGTCTCCAGGGGATGGAAGCTGGGGAGGAGGGAGGCCCAGGCCAGCATGAGCCCCTCTGAAAGTGCAAATTCCCCTCCCGGGGGTCAGTCAGCTGCACAGACCTTCAGCACCGCCAGGCAGCGAGGAAGGGATCAGGATGAGGGTGCGGGTGCCCGCAGGGGCAGGCGGGGTACGGTCCAGGAGGCAGAGGGTGCAGCACTGAGTGGCCAGCAGGGGTGGGGTGAGAAGCCCTTCAGCTGGGGCAGTTTATGCGGCCCTGGCTTCAGGCTGCTGGGCAGGAAGGGGCGGGAGCTCGGAGGCGGCCCTGGTGGGCTTTCTGCTCAGGCTACCGCCCTGCCCAGCCTGGCCAGGCGACAGTCCCCTCTGCCGTGTGGACCAGCTCTCCAGGAAAGCAATCTGCCCTGTCCACTTCCCGGCGACCCCAACGGGGAGCCACCCGCCCTGTCTGTGGCTCCTGGTTCCACAGACACACAAGGCCTCTCCGGTGACTCCTTGGGGGTTCAAACAGCTTTAAACTTTGCCACGGCCAGACTCACTGGGCGGCCCTCAGTACCGAAATGAAGTCAACCTGCAGAGGCCCGGCCTCCAACACCCACCGTGCACAATGGTGCCTTGCGGGAAGATGACTGTGCTGGGCCACGGACGGTGTCATGGGCAGGCCCAAGACCTGGACACCTGGGTGCACCATGCCATGTGTGTCTGCTTCCCGAGGCCCACGTAGGAGTAACTCAGGACGCGGCAGATACAGGCGCCCCGCAGTACCCGACGTGTCCCTTGTTCTCCGTCCAACAGCAGTGTCCTCGTACACAGAGGTCTTCCGCAAGTTCACGTCAGGAGAAAACCATCAAGGATGTGACTTTTTTTTTTTTTTTTGCGCCATAATAAAGTTATCTTTTCATTCCATTTCCCGTGAACTTTCTGAGTACTGCCTCCTACGCACAGCCACACGCCTCTTAAGGGCACAATGCACTGGGTTTTCATAGTCATTGCCACCACTATGCCATCAATCAGCTCAAGAAATAGACTCCTGCCAGCTTCCAGAAGGTTCCTTCCTCTTCCATCTCACTCTTCCTCCAGCCCCCTCCACGCCCCCCAAGCACACAACCCCCCCATAGGATACCACTCCTCTACTTCCAACACTGCAGGTGGGCGTCACCTGTCAAAGTCAGGGTGGAGTTTGCTAATTCTGAGACCACTGCACTGTAAGGAATCCAAAGGTAGCCACGGCGGGGGGAGGGGGGAGAGAGAGAAGAGGAAGAAGAAGAGGGAGGCGGGGAGGAGAGGGGGAGGGGCAGGAGAGGGGAGAGGGAGGGGGAGGGGAGGGGGAGGGGGAGGGGGAGGGGAGGGAGAGTTCTGCCTGGTTTTGAGCTTGATGCCAGTGGAACCAAGACAAGCTGCCTTTTCCTCTGGCCTCCTCCGTTCAGACCTGTGAGGTTTGCCCACACCTGTGTAGAGACTGTTCGTTTTCGCTGCCGTTAGCGGCTCATTCTGCGACCGTCCCAGGCCGGATCTACCCATGCTGATGTGTACTTGGGGACTTCCAGTTTAAGACGGCTAGGATCAAAGTTGCTGCCAATGTTCTGGTCCGTATCTTTTTGTGGTGTGCACGGTCCCTCTTCCTGCAGGTGCGCTCAGGGGTGAAATTATTGCACTGTGGAGAGGGCAGGTGCATGTACTTGGATCTATCAGAAACCTCACAGCTGCTGCCCAGAGCGCCCAGCTCTGCTGGCCACGCCTCACTTCGCTTGGTGTTCTAACTGCACTCATCCTGGCGGGCGGGTGGGGCCGTGGGGCTGCAGGTTCCCAGGGCGTCTCCCTGGTAACTCCAGGTGGCCGCCACTTGCCCTGCTCTTTGCTGTCTTCCAGATCCCCGCCCCCTCTGCAGGTCCAGCTTCCCCCTGCCTTAGCCTATGAGCTGAGCTGCACGCCTCCCCCCTTCTCTGTGCACCTGCCGATGAACCCTGCCCCAGCCTGCACCTGGCTCTCCACGCTCAGCTCCTGGCACTGCTCCCTGGACCCCAACGGCACCTGACAGTCAAAGATCTCGTTTGTTCTCCTGTTTCGTTGGTGCTGGAATGGGAGCTGAGGAATTGGTGGCCCAAGGATGGTGAGACTCCTGGGTCCCCCTGATCCTTCCAGCTCGGGGTTTGGAGGCCTTCAGCCATCACCAGTGCCTCGTCCTAGGTGGGCACCGATCCCACCACCAGCCCCAGGGACGTTCCCTGTCCCCACCGAGTTAGGATGCTGCAGCCGAGCTAGAGAGGCCAGAGGCCCCTCCTCACAGCACAGCCACGCTTGCAGCATTCAACCCTCCAGGTCCCCTGAAAGCCTGGTCCTCCTCAGAGACCCCCCCCCAGCCCCAGCCCCAAAGGGAAACCAAAAGCCGCTCCTTGGAGCCACTGTGCGCGCCAAATGAGATCGAGCCCGGGAGAGAGATTTGCAAGCCAGGAGCTTCTGCATAAAGAAAGGTGACAACTGGCACCATCAGACCAACCGCGCATCTGCGACACAGCTCTGCAGCAGGTGGCGCAAAGCCCAGCGTGCCCGCCCTGCACCGTCAGGTCGCCAAGCCCTGCGAGCCATGGCATTTCCAGCACCCATCACAGCCACACGCATTGACTTATTTATCAAACACCTCCCGCGTGCTGCTGTGAGAGCGCACACAGTAAAACGTGCCCCAAGTCGCTATTTCTACAGGAGACAACAAAAGCAGTGAAAGGCCTTCTGCGCCACGGTGGACGCCCCCCTCCCGGGGGCGGGGGGAGCACGGCGCTGTGTGGAGGAGAGGGTCTGGGCTGAATGAGAGTTCCTGGAGGAAGGATGCCAGTGCCAGCACCTCCGCCGGGACTCCCGGGGCGTGGCCACCCCGCTCTCAGCCGCACCTTGCCCTCCCACAGCAGCACCTGCAGAGGTGGCTGGGCGCTGGGCTCTGGGCTCTGGGCGCTGGGCGGGGGGCCCGGCTGCACCCTGGCTTTCTCTCCTGCTTGCCGTGTGGCCTTGGGTGGGTCTCCTGCCTGTGCTTCCTCATCTCTAGGGTGGAGAGGGAGCGGAGATGACCTCTGAGGTCCGTGCAACTGCTCCTCGCAGGGCACTGGGCAGCACCTGGCGCTGCCACGCCCCATCCTGTCCTGCTGGGAGCAGGAGGCACCCACATCTCTCCTCCCACACATCAGACGCAGTGTGGGTGCTGCCCAGGGGTCGGATTCCGCTCTTGGCCTGTGCCACCACGGGCAGGAACTGGACTTCTCCGTGATACCACGCGGACTGTGGGTGGCACTGCTAGTGTCCCACCCACTGCCACCTCATCCAGATGCCAGCCCGGGGCCACCAGAGGCACCCTGGCTGAGTGGTTCCTCTGCCCCAGGGAGCGCCAAGCACTTGAGTGACAGCTCGTCTGGGTGGTGCATCGGCCATCCCTGGGAGACACGGAGAGGACACAGCTGGGAACAGACCACTCAGAAAGGAACAGTTGTGGTAATCCTGAGACCCAGGGGAGCGGCCGCCACCTCCCCCCCACCGGCAGATGCTTGATGACGTCCACTGGTTTACGGCCAGGCCAGCCCAGCCCCGCCTGCCTCTCCGGAGACTCCTGAACTGGCCCTGAGCGAGTACAGTTGCCTGGTGGACGCGGCCAGGTACCAGGGGCTTCGGTCTCCATAGCATTCAGCACAAGCAGCTGCTTCACCCCCATTTACGAGGTCCCCTCAGATGGAGCGCCTGGGCAGGTGCAGACGACGCCCACAGCTCTGTCCCCAGGGGACACTGCAGAGACCATGAGAAGACCACAGGGGACAATGGGTAGGGCTTGCCAGCGAGGACCCCTGCTGTGAATACCCAATGCCGCACCAGGCTCCCCAAGGCTGCCTGACCCCAGGGTTCTGTCCTGCGCGACTCTCTGGGATCTTCCAGCGTGCCGTCATCACGGGGTTTTACTTCTATCTGGGGGGACATCTACAGTCAGCGAAGCGCTCAGGTTCTCGGAGCAGCGGGGGTGAGCTGGGGCACATCTCCCCACGCGACCACTGCCCCAGAAAAGAGATGCGATTTTCCACCACCCGGAAGTCCCCCACGCTACGGCTGGGCCAATCCCACCCCCACAGGGAACTGCTGCTCCGACCTCCATGAGGAGGGGTCAGTCCTGCTGGCCGCTAGACTTGGATGAAACAGAAGCGCCCTGTGCTGACTTTTCAGCTAATTTGCTCCCTTTTGCTGCTGAGCAGCGGTTCGCTGTACGATGCTGCACTGCTGGTTCTCCATCCTCCTGGGGACCATTCCAAGGAGGCCTCTGGGGACGTGTCCTCTCGTCCCCGGCACAGGTATCCACAAAGGACCTCAGCGGCGCCATCCCCCGCTCCGGCTCACGGAAAACCCATAGCCTCCAGCCCACGGCCCAAAGCCGAGGGGTTTTACGGTCTGCGGGCGCACACTGTGCTCGGAATCTAATTAACCGTCCTGAGGAACGTGACACCAGCGCGGCCTCTGCAGCTGTAACGTGGAGGGGTTTATGGGCCGGCACTGAAGCCGAAGCCATTGGGAGGCTGGCGTGGGGCCAGACACATCAGCAGCGAGGAGGGCAAAGATGTGCTGGAAATAAAATTTAATTTTCCAGCTGCAGTTACGAGCCGGTCATATTCCAGCTTCACTGTGGGGTCAGAGCCGGACAAATGAGGCAGGCACCTGGGGCCGAGCGAGCAGCCCACGTGCGGCCTCCCCGGGCGGCGCTAAGCCTGCAGCCTCTTCTGCATAAAGCCTCGTGGTCACACTCAAGGGAGTCACCTGGAACCTATTTAACTAAATTGCCTTTCACAAAGGCCGGGCACAGCAGGAGCTGACTCTGTATTCACCTGGAGTGGGAATGTCACGGCCCAGCCAGGCCCAGCCAGGCCCAGCTCAGGCCCAGCTAGGCCCAGCTCAGGCCCAGCCCAGGCCCAGCCCAGGCCCAGCTCAGGCCCAGCTCAGGCCCAGCTCAGGCCCAGCCCAGGCCCAGCCCAGGCCTGGCTGAAAGTGTGACCACCTCAAGGCCCCACTGGACAGACTCCAGCCCGGTCCTCACGTGGGCTCTGTGCTCACACACGTCGGTCTCCTCCACGCGCGCCCCCTCCCCACATCGGGCTCCTCGGGCCCTGCCGTCCCTTTCCACTGACCTCAGAGGTACACCCCTGTCCCGGCACCGCCACACGAGCCTGGCCGGCGTGCCCAGCTCACTCACCACCCCACGGGCAGCCGTGGCCACCCCTGCTCAAGGCAGGAACCGCCTCCTCACCTGCTCCCCGGGGCTCGCACGCCACGAGTGGTCCTGCCACAGTTCTGAAAGTCGGGGGTCAGCAGGCCCTGCGCCCCTTGAGGGCCCCAGGCGCTCTGCCTGCAGCTCCCGGCCCTGAAGCAGCGTGCTCCGCCTCCGGCGCCCCTCCCTCCGTGTGCATCTGGACCTCCCGGCAGCGACCTTCCTTGAGGGACAGCCTGCTTTCTGGGCCAGGGAGCCCACTCTGCTCCTAGGAGGATCTCATGTCGACTCAGCTCACTACAGCTGTGATGGCCCGATTTCCAAATTAGCTGAGGCCTGGTCAGGGGAGGGGCTTCAAACAGGAAGTTGGAGCTGGGGGGCGGGGCACGGCTGCAACCCCACCGGCATAGGCTCACATGGGGCCTGTGCAGTGGGTGCTGGGAAATGGGGAAGGGAGTAGAAACCGAGGACTAAGCGGCTTCTCTGACCTCCTGTGAACTGACACGAATATCCAAGAGCAAAAAGCTAAAGGGCCCGGAGTTTCCTCATCTTCCTCCCAATCCCAGCGTCTGTAATTTTTTTTTCTGAATCCAGTTAACAGGCTGACGCCAGATGTCTCTCCTCGGGTTGGTCACTGGTCCCCCTCAGCATGCGAGAGGATTCCCAGGTAGGGTCGCAGGGGACCCAGGAACCTGTCCTCAGGAACGATGGCCGTGGTGTCCACCTGGCACCCACCTGGCTCTGCAGGCCTGAGCCGGGAGGAAGCAGCCACCAGGCATCCCCAGAAGCAACGGGGGACCCTCTGTACACGAGCCACGGTTCAGTGTAATCCAGCCTGCTCCCGCAACACGGCCTGCGCGTAGTAGGAGCTCGAGGACTGGCCACGGGTTGTACAGAGTGTGACAACATTCTCCCCGGAGCGTTAACATCGCGGGAGACTGTTCCCTGGGAAACACATCTTCTTTCCCACCCAGCGAGGCCTGGGTCTTTCCGATCTACTACACACGTATACAGAACTCTACACCCGGTAGAGATGAACTTTGTGAACACACTGAACGTTTATAAAATTAAAACCGGCGGGGATCCCAGTACAATAATACCACACAAGATATCACAATGACAAAAATTCATATAAACTGTACTCTCCAACTTTAATTCAATGATTATAAATTTAAAATTAGATTAAAATCATCAGTGAGAATCTAGACAATTTCCTTTTTTAAAAAAGATTTATTTTTATTTATTTTAAAGGCAGGGATACTGAGAGAGGAGAGAGATCTTTCATCTGCTGGTTCACTCCCCAAATGGCCGCAATGGCCAGGGTTGGGCCAGGCCAAAGCCAGGAGCCAGAGTTTCTTCTGGGTCTCCCAGGTGGGTGCAGGGCCCAAGCACTTGGGCCATCTTCACTGCTTTCCCAGGCCACAGCAGAGAGCTGGAGGGGAAGTGGAGCAGTCAATGCAGCTGGTGGTTTAACCTACATCACGGCGGCAGCCCTGATGTTATTGCTACATGACTCTGGTTTAAAAAGTTAGGACGGCCAGCGCCGCAGCTCAACAGGCTAATCCTCCGCCTGCAGCACCAGCACCCTGGGTTCTAGTCCTGGTTGGGCGCCGGATTCTGTCCCGGTTGCCCCTCTTCCAGCCAGCTCTCTGCTGTGGCCCGGGAGTGCAGTGGAGGATGGCCCAAGTGCTTGGGCCCTGCACCCACATGGGAGACCAGGAAAAGCACCTGGCTCCTGGCTTCCGGATCAGCACAGCGCACCGGCTGTAGCGACCACTCGGGGGGTGAACAAACGGAAGGAAGACCTTTCTCTCTGTGTCTCTCTCTCTCTCACTAACTCTGCCTGTCCAAGAAAAAAAAAAAAGAATTAGGAAATACTTGAAACTGAATGACAAACATATATATATTACATATATGTTACATGTATATATTACATATATATATATAAATTGTAGGACATAGGGAAAGCAGTCCACAGAGGAACTTTCATAGCTTTAAATAATTCTACCAGGAAGAATAAAGGTTAGAAATAATGGACTGTCCATGTAAGAACTGACCAACCCCGAATGTCCATCAGTTGATGAGCAGATACACAGATACCACATCTGTGCAAGTTAATATAATCCAGCAATCAAAGATACGAAGCACTAACACTGCAACGTATTATTGACATTACGCTAAGGAAAACAAGCGGGTCACGGCAGGCCATGCATCGTCCGGCTACGTTAGTTTACAATGTCAGAACAGGCAGCTCTGGGGGGACAGACGGCAGGTGCCTGGGTCTGAGGTGGGCGGGGGCCAGAGGGGGATGGCTGGGGGTGTGCAGTGAGCTTGTATTTCAGGTACTACAACCTGGTTCTGCTGCTGGGCGCACTGCTCTCCCACCTGACCGGCACCTTCTCCATGGGCATGAGATACAGCACCACACCGTTCCAGATACTAACCCGCATGTCAGGGACAGGAGGAGAAGGGTGTGGAGCCCAGGGGCCTGGCTCCAGGCCGCTGCTTTAGGTCCAGCGTGCTGAGGGCTGTCACACCTGGTTGGCTGGCTAACAATGAAGTGAGTTTCTGGTGTGGTTTGCGTATCAGCTGCACGTGGGAGGTCTGTAGGTCCTGGGGCCACAGCCTTGGGAAGCAGTTCTTGCCAGGAAAGGCTGTTAGGAAATCGCCCTCTCTGCTCCCTGGCAGACCCTTCGTCCACAGCAGCTCTGTCACTGTCCCCGGCCCCTCACGCCTGCCTCACCTTCGACTGTGAGCTCAAGGGACCTCTGCTCTTAGGAAGCTGGTGGCCTCGGGAGCTGGCAGTAACAAAAAGCTGACTGACGCAGTGTCTTTCCTCACAACGCCAGATGGTTTAAAGAGCAGCTGGTGAGGCTGCCGCCTATGATGCAGACACGCCAGTGCCCGCTGCTCCGCCTCTCATTCAGCTCCCTGCTAATGAACCTGGGAGAGCGGCAGGAGACGGCCCAAGTGCTTGGGCCCCTGCACCCACGTGGGAGACCCGGATGGAGCTCCTGGCTCCTGGCTCCTGGCTCCTGGCTCCTGGCTCTGGATCGGCCCAGCTCTAGCCATTGCAGCCATGTGGGGAGGGAACCAGTGGATGGAAAATTCTCTCTCCCTCCCTCTGTCACTCTGCCTTTTAAATAAATAAATCTTTTTAAAAATGTTAAAAAATATAAACCAAGACATGCAACTAGGAAGAAATGTAGGAATTTCTAGGCATAAAAATATAAAAGGAATGGCAAAATGAATGAAATGGTACTACAATACTGAAATTAGGGAAAAAACAATCAAATTAAAAGTGGAAAGATATAGAGAAATACGTGCAGTATTTTTCACAGATGATGCCTTTAAAGCGAGTTCCAGCGCTGGGTAAGTGAATCACGAGCCAACACGTCAGATACTATACTTAATGACCAAAAGTATAAACTGCAAAATGAGAAATTAAAAAATGAAACTGCCAAGGCTTCTTTAAAAAGACAGAGTTCCAGTGTTATTATAATTTCTGTGAAATAACACTCCAATTCACCACTCATGCACAGGAAAAGGCCATGGTTTTCCTGGAGAACCATTTTAAAGTGAGATTCATCCACTTGACCCAGGAATCCTGCTTAGCAATTCATACTCAGTCGGTAATTAAATAAACACACAATGATTCTAATTTATAGCAGCCAGAAATGGGGAACCTCTTCAGTATGTAAAAAACAAGTAAACAGTTAAACGGACCATGATAAATTTGTGCAATAAATTATATATGCCAATTAAGAAGCTTCTGAGCGGCTTGAGGAAATACACGGAATAAAACACACGGGGAATGAAGACAAGGAACGAAGCTGGAAGCACCAACAGACCCTGAAATAAACAAACGCACACGTAGGCCCGTGAGGGCATCAACGAAAGGTCATGGGGAAATGGAGTTCAAAGGTAAGTTCACTTGAGCACAGTATTCTGAAGTCCATGCATATTTTTTGTGAATCCATTTTCCTTAAGCTTTCTGAAGACTAGAAAACAAACTAACAAAAAAGCAAAAGCGAACGCTGGACGTACAGTGTGTGCCAGAGAAACTGCAGAATGTTTGAAAATGAGGAGAGAGATGCTCCAGATCTGACCGCTGGCTTCGGGAGGTCCGGTGTAGGGCGTGTCCGTGGTTCTGTGCAGTTTCCAACTTCCCAGCAGTCACCAGGATTCATCTTTACAAGCAGAAGGTAACGTGATGAAATCTGAAACCATCGAGCAAACTAAAGATGGAGACGGCCCACTGCATTTAACTAGCGGGTGAGGAGACAGTCGAGCAGGTGAGAAGAGACGGTCGAGTTAGACGTTAGACAGCCCACTGCATTTAACAAGCGGGTGAGAACAGTCGAGTGAAAACCTGAACCAAACACAGGTGCAGAGAAGTGGCCCAGAACAAACTCCGCACTTCCACACTCCTACCCACCTGCCGTGAGCTTCAAGTTCAAGTCCAGCTCATTGTCCCTGTGTGAAATAAAAACCAAAACTGTGCCCTGTAACAAGAACCTGTCCATTTTCTTGGTCAAGAGTGGACCGTCCCCTTCATCAGAGCAGGTTCTCGCTGTCGGCTCTGAGCAGGTGGACAGTGACTGTTGTAAAAACTCACAGGAACAGCCCAGAGGACAAGCCTGGCGGGGGGTGTTGGCTCTCCCAGGCCACCAGCCCTGCGGAAGCCACTCTTCCTCCACACCCACATCCGGCTGAGCCGAATCCTGGACTTCTTTGTACCTTTTGGCAGCCGGCATAACCACGGCCAATGAATGTGGACGGTGACAGTCCTTCATGGAGCACAGAAAGAACCAAATTTCTGGACAGTGGAGATATAAAATGCAGCAGTGCCACCCCAAAACCCCCTTGGTGGGCCAGGCGGGCTCACGATCCACCCCAGGGACTGGCTGTGATGTCCCTGGACAGCAGCTGAGCAAAGGAAGTGGATTTAGGATCACTTCTGAGCCAAGCAAAATAATGGGATTCCTATCAAGCAGCTGCATGGTACACCCGGCGCCATCCCGTCTGCTCCGGCCAACACCTACCCTCAGATTTACAATGATGGCCCTGGACTCCGATTCCAAATCCGAGATACTTGGCGAAAGGGAGACCAGCGCAGCAGCGGCGGCCCCTCCCGGTCACCACCAGCCTCTCACACTGCCCCAGACCCTCTCTGCCACCCCCACAGGCGCTCGCCTTGGCCCGTGACCCCACTGTGAGGTGGCATCTCTCCCGGGTGCCTGTTCACACCCCTGGAGACCAGGGCTTTACAGCAGATTTGACAGAAGGAAAAGACCTTCCTCTCTGGCTTTGCACAAGCTCCCCGGAGGAGCCCTGTGGAAGAGCACACTCTTCAATGCCCACCCCCTCTGCCGCTCCCCTCTCCCCAGGCTCCTGGCAGCTTCCTGCGCTGAATCGCCGGCCCCTCCCAGCCTCCCCACCCTGCCCAAGGCAGGTGGGGGAGACACTGACACCAGGCATTGCTCCTGGGATGCGAAGTGCATCTGGTGCAAGGCAGGCTCTCCATCCTCGGCAAAGACGAATCGGTTTCACGGCGCAGCCATGGGCGCTGCAGGTGGCAGTGTCCTAAGGACACAGCCCTGCGAACCTGCAGAGGTGCCCTCTCTCCCATTCCCATCTGGGACGCTCACAGGCACATCACAGATGAGCATACCCCCCCACACACACACGCTCACAGGCGCATCACAGATGAGCGCACCCCCACACCCACTAGCCATGAGAGTCTGTAAACACAGCTCGTGAGCTCTGTGCCCACACCCCTTCCACAGCTCCCGATGCCAACAGTGCCCCAAGACAGCCCTAAATCTATCCGACATGTTCATCTCTCAGCAGGGCCCTCGAGGGCTGGCACCCCTAACTAGGCAGGGCTTGGGGGATTCATACTGTGTGTCGTGCCCCTGTTGGCTGCCCCTACGCTGAAGATATCAGGCCACAGCCAGCACCGTGAAGGCCAGCACCAGCTGACCAGTGAGACTTCACCCCAGAATATTGTGATCTTTCCACACTCGTGGGCTGGGACGTGGCTCCTGTCCCGAGCTTCTCTCTCTTTTTTAAGAGACAGAGGGAGAAGTCCTCCATCCACTGGTTCACTCCCCAAATGGCCACAATGGCTGGAGCTGGGTCAATCCAAAGCCAGGAACCAGGAGCTTCTAACAGGTCCCCCATGTGGGTGCAGGGGCCCAAGCACCAGAGCCATCCTCTACTGCTTTCCCAGGCCATAAGCAGTGAGCTGGATCGGAAGAGGAGCAGCCGGGACTAGAACCAATGCCCATATGGAGTGCCAGCACTGAAGGCAGAGGCTTAGCCACAGCCGGCCCCTCCCCCCACTAAGTGTCTCTCTCACAGCAGTAACCATCGACAACATCAGATCCATTGTTTCACAGATGGTGATGGGAAGAGAGTACATGGAGCAGCCAGCATCACGTACTAGGTCTTAAAAAAATAAAAAACAGAAACTTTATTAAGGTATCATCCAGGTGCAATTCGGGGGCAGGCATTTGGCCTAGTGGTTAAATGCCCACATCCCACCTAAGAGTCACTGGGTTCAAGACTCAGCCTGGGCTCCCGACTCCAGCTTCCCGCCAGCGCAGACCTGGGAGGCAGCAGCGATGGCGCAAGGGTCTGGGTTCCTGCCTCCCACATGGGAGACCTGATCAAGTTCTTGGCTTCCCAACTTCAGCCCCGCCCTGTCCTAGTCATTGTAGACGTTTGGGGAGTGAACCAATGGATGGGAGGGTGCTCTCTCTCTCTCAAATCAACAATTAATAATTTAAAATTCTCTCTCAGGGCCAGCATCGTGGAGCCCTGAATTATGCCACTGCCTGTGATGCCAGTATCCCATGTGAGAGCCGGTTCAAATCCCAGCTGCTCCTCTTCCAATCCAGCTCCTGGTTAATGCACCTGGGAAAGCATCAGAGGACGGCCCAAGTACTTGGGGCCTTGCCACCCACATGGGAGACCCAGATGCAATCACAGCCTCCTGGCCCAGTCCTGGCAACTCAGCCATTTAGGGAGTGAGCCAGATGAAAGATGGTCTCCTCTCTCCCTCTCCCTTAACATCGCCTTGTAAATAAATAAAATTCTCTGAAGTCAATACTAAGTTTTAAGTGTGCAGTTCAATGTTTCGATGCAGTCACACAATCTTTCAACCACCAAGTCTGACTTGAGAACATTTTCATCTCCCAGCAGCCTCTGTGCTTATACCCAGCAGGTTTTACCCTCAGCCCTAGGCAAGCGCTCACCCACGTTCTCTCTCCGTGGACCGTTCTAGGCACTGCGTACAGATGGATTCACATAACACGCGCTATCTTGTGACAGGCCTCTTTGGTTCAGCATAACACCGTCTCGGTTCATCCACACTGTAGCATGTTTTCGGCACTTCATTCCATTTTACCGCTGCAAACCGTTCCGCTGTGTGAAGACGGCACCTGCTGTCTAACGTTTTATCAGCTGCTGTGCGTCTGGGTGGGCTCCACCTTCCAGCTATTACCAACGATGCTGCTGGGAGCATCCGCCCGCACGCTTCCTTGCTTTCGTTCCTAGTGGAGATACAGCCGCTGGGCCCTGGGCTACCGCAGCGCTGTTCGGTTGCTTTCCCAAGTGGCTGAACCAATCTGCCAGTCCCACCAGCGAGGCTCGAGGGCTCCAATCTCCCCACGTCGTTGCCAACAGCTGTCCCTGTCTCTTTCGCACCGAGGCCATGCTAGAAGTTGGGAAGTGGCATCTCATTGTGGTTTTGATTTACAATCCCTGCTGGGGATTGTATTTGTTCTGTTTTTTTTTTTTTTAGCCATTCACATGGCTTCCTTACTGGGCAAGCTTTTGGCTCAGAAGTGAAGACACCACGTGAGATGCCCGCATCCCGTGTGGAGTACTTGGCTCACGTCCTGGCTCTGCTTCCAATCCAGCTTCCTAGGAACGCACACCCTGGCACACAGTGGGTGATTGCTCAAGTACCTGGGTCCCTCTGCTCCCCTGGTAGTTCCTGGGGGTGAACCCGTGGCTGGAAGGTCCCTCTCATGCACACACTCCCTCTTTCTCTCTGCCTTTCAAATGTAGAATACAGAAATGTTTGAACGTTTAAAAAAGATTTAATTGTGATAAAATACCCAATATCAAATGCATCTGCCCAGCCATGTTTAAATGCACAATTCTGCCTCCAACTCCAGAGCTCTTCATTGGCCCCAAACACTCTCTGGACACCACGGAACGCTGAGATCCATCTCACCCCTCACCCTCACCCTCACCCTCCCCCAGCCCTGTCAACAGCCACCTTCCGTCTCGATGACTCCCTAGGGACCTTGTGTAAGGACACCGCAGAGCATTTGATTTGCTGGGGCTGGCTGATGTCACTCGGCATAGCGTCCTGGAGGTTCATCCACGCCATAGCAGGTGCAGGCTTTTCTAACTTTTTTAAAAGATTTCTTTTCATTGAAAAGCAGTGACAGATAAACGGTAAACAATCTTCTACCTGCAGGTTCACTCCCAAAACAGTGCCATGGCCAGGCGGAAGCCAGGACCCAGGAACTCCATTTGGGTCTCCCATGGAGGATGGCAGGGACTCAAGTATTTGGGCAATCACCTGCCACCTCCCATCTGAGGGAATCAGGAGCAGAGAGAAGGCTCGAACCAGGTGACACCAGCATTGCAAGCCCCAACCTAACCCCCACCAAATACCTTGCCCGACAGAGCAACTGCTGATTGGTGGGGCCCTGGAAGGACCGTACCTGATTGGTGGCTGTGAAAAGATCATGCACGGACTGCACACGGAAGAGTCCAGTCAGTGCTTGTGTGAATCTCCAGGCCCCTCGCTTCCTAAAGCTGTCCACTGGGGCCAGCACTGTGGTGTGGTGGGCTAAGTCTCCGACCTGGGCGCTGGCATCCCAAATGGGCACAGGTTCAAGTCCCGGCTGCTCCAGCTCTCTGCTACAGCCTGGGAAAGCACAGAAGATGGCCCAAGTCCTTGGGCTCCTGCACCCGTGTGGGAGACCTGGAAGAAGCTCCTGGCTCCTACTTTCAGACAGGCCCAGCTCCTGCCGTTGTGGTCATTTGGGGAGTGAACCAGCAGATGGAAGACCTTTTGCTCCATTTCTCTCTCTCTCTGTAACTCTGCCTCTCAAATAAATAAAACCTAAAAAAACAAAAA
>CM027397.1:2470421-2487831 GCA_015711505.1 Sylvilagus bachmani
CAGGGTCAGCTGTCGCTCACCCCTCATGCTCCCACACAGCTTGGCCGGTCAGTCTCAATCTAGCTGAAACTGGTTTAGGCTAGTGTGGTGGTGAACCCCATGAAGACGATTTAAGAGATGTTGACGTAGGAGCCTTTTATGAGGGAGCCTGTTAAACAGGAAGGGGAGGGAACAAGGAGACAGAGCAGGGCCCTACGGGTGGGGGGTGGGTGGAGGGTCTCCACTGCTGAATGACATCGCCGTCCCCAGCACAGGACAGCTCTGCTGCCAGGGTCTAAATGCTGCGCCCCAGGGACATCTTTATCTAACTCCACTTTATCTGAAAGGATCGTTCAGACTCAGGAAGTCTGGACTGAGCTGAACACAGGACTCGGGAACTGTCTTGCCTGCAGAGGAGGCTCCGTAACTCAGGGGTTCCTCTGACTTCTGCAGCTCGGGGTCCGCAGGGGTTTCTCTCGGCTCCGTCTTGGAGAATGACCTCCCCCACAGGTAAGAAAGCTGAAGGCAACGCCAACTCCAAAAATGCCTATTAAAATGCACCAGGCAGGCTCATCACACACGTGTCTGACCCTCCCTGTTGGCTCCTTGCCACAGGACACAGAAGTCAGGGCAGAGGTGCCCCCAGATAATCTCTCCCACCTGATTTGGTTCTGAAAGCTCGCTGATAAACCTGCGTTTGAGACAAGTGAGCTTCCAAGGGGTACACGGGGACGGAAGAGAGTTTCTCCCACTAAGAAAGGGAGCAGCCCGAGTGCAAGGAGCGGGCACCACAGTTCCTTTCACAGCAGAGCCCAATGACTGTGCCGCAAAGGTGTGCCTGGACCTCAGGGACAGTGGCCACCCAGTGTCTCAGGGTTGTGGATCTTGGCCTAGACTCCCAGCTCCAGCAGAGTCGCTAAAGACCCACCACTGGCAGGCACACAGTCAGCAGAGCGCTCAAGACACCAAGGGCCACCCACGGCACACCAGTCCTCACCCATCTGAGGCCCAAGGGGCCGCCCACCATTTCTAGAAGGTGGGAGGATGGGTCCTGGAAATGCTCAAGGCTGGGTTCCCGCCAGCGGGGCTGGACAGGGACTCGGGGACAACATTAGATTGACTGAAAGAGGCCAAGGTCATGGACGTTGTTGGCACTTTGCGCTGTGGCCCGAGAGCCTTGCCCCCCGGCCACACAGGCCAGGAAACAGAACACAGAGACAAAGCCTTTGTAAGGAGGAGAATTTTAACCAAATAGATGAGGCTGCCGGAGCCAGGAAGTCTTATTCAGCCAGATGATTACAGCTGCGGTTTCATTTCTAAGCATCTTTTTAGCATTACATTGTCACCTATAATAAGTAGCACTTCTCCCGCGAGTGCTAGGGGATCCTAATTGGCCCTGGAGAAGGGATTTTTCACACATTCCGGGCGGGGAAGGATGGGCGCCGTGCGCAGTTACACTAATGGTTTCATTTTTTAGAACACTGAGTGTTGTTTATGCGCTGTTCTTATTTTATTGCACGCAGATTAACAATCGCTCATTCCAAGCAGAGAGCCGCGTCCGGGAGGGTGGACGAGTGTCATCGCCGCGGCTACCAGCCGCCTTGATTGGTTTTTCTCTCCCCTGCTGGGGTCAATAAGCAGCTGCAGGGTGATTTCTGCTGAGTCAGGTCCCTGCGATTCTTCTTGTCCTGCCCCCGCGCCCATCGTGTCTCCAAACGAGGGCTGCGCTAAAACACCAAGCTCGCTTCAACCGCGGAGAGACGCATGGCTCCCTGCTCGGTGCTCCTTCCCCGCGATCGCTCGTCACGTGGCCCCAGCCCTGCTGTCTGGGGGAGGTGGGCAGGGGAGGGCGAAGGCAGGGAAGAAAGGAGTCCCCCACCCCGTACACCCTCACCCCTTTATTTCAAAAGAGGCCCCCCTCCCGGAAATCTGCCGAATCCCTCTCTCCTGCCGTGTGGGTCCATCTCAGACAAAACGGTTCCGCCAGGTGGCCAAAGGCAAGCGCAGCCAATACCATGAAAGAAGAAAAACCAACCACAAACCACTGCTGGCGAAGAGGGATTCCTTTGCGTGCAGTGTGGAACGTGAGCACAGGCCGGGGCCTCCGCCACCGCAGGACCCTGGGCGTCCACTGCACAAAGCCACCACGTGGTGCTGTGGGCTCAGGCGTGCTGCCCACCCCCACCCCCGCCCCCGCCCGCACCGGCACCGGCCTGGCCCAAGCCACGTTCTCCACGGGCGGTCACGGGTGGGGGGGGGGGGACCTCTGGGGGCTGCACAGGCAGCAGCTTTTACTTGCTATGCCACAGTGCTGGCCTCCATCTTCATTCTTTTTTTTTTTTTTTTTGACAGGCAGAGTGGACAGTGAGAGACAGAGAGAAAGGTCTTCCTTTTTTTTGCCGTTGGTTCACCCTCCAACAACCGCCACGGCCGGTGTAGCGCGCTGATCCGATGGCAGGAGCCAGGTGCTTCTCCTGGTCTCCCATGGGGTGCAGGGCGGCCCAAGCACTTGGGCCATCCTCCACTGCACTCCCGGGCCACAGCAGAGGGCTGGCCTGGAAGAGGGGCAACCGGGACAGAATCCGGCGCCCCGACCGGGACTAGAGTTTGTTGCGTTTTGCTGCTGTTTTCCTCAGCGCCTCGGTGTAGCTACTTGGGCAGGTCTGTGTGTTTACTCCTCGTTGCTGGGTGAGGTCGGGTTTGGGCATCAGCCGTCTTCAGGACCGGGACTAGAACCTGGTGTGCCGGCGCCGCAAGGCGGAGGATTAGCCTCTTGAGCCACGGCGCCAGCCAACTCTGCCTTTCAAACAAATAAATCTTTCTTAAAAGTAAAGATGGATTTTAAGCTGGGACAGATCTTTTAAGCCATCTCTTCATGGTGGATAAAGGCTATCCATACACTCCCATTTCTCTGTGTGCTTTTAAAAAATTGGAATGGATGCTGAAAGTCTCCAAATGCATTTTCAGCACAAAATGGAGACAATCTGTACAATTTCTGAATCGATCATTCATTGGATCTCTTTCCACTAAATTTTCTTTCTATTCCTCACAGAATGACCTACTTGGTCGTGGCGAATTTGAAAACACTAGGCTCATCCACTAATGCGATGTTTACTTCAGAATTTCTGCATCTTGATTATGAATAGTCTAATTGTTGCTGTGATCAGATGGAAGTGTCACTACAGGGTTAGGTCTTGTCACAAAGCAAATCTGAAATGCTTCTCTCTCTCTCTGCTCACGCTCTTGGCTGGCTGGAGCAGATCCTGCAGGAACGACCCCAGGAATGAAGGAGAATGATGTTTCCTGTGGGTGTCTTCAATTTCTGGACCCTTTAGCTAGTGATAACATCAACACATCTTATTTCTGTAAGACTACTGTAAGGATTTCCCTTTTTCTAATTTGATCATGTGTAAATATCTTGCTTGGATTCTTTTTCTTCTAAGTATCTTTTTTATTTTTAGTTTTAGTTTTTGCATGATTCCCCAAAGGGGTGTTTTTCTTGTCTTTGAAACAGGGTTTTCCATGCTGACTGCTCTGAGTGACGTGGCTGCACGCCTGTTACCGTCGTCTCCTTTGCTTCCGCCGTTTTCTGGAATCTCGTCTTCAGATATTTCTTCTGCTTCATTCTGTCCTCTCCAGAGCCGATGCATTCGTCGACAGGATCTTCTTGCACAGCTTCTGCCCCACTTTTACCGGCGTTCTCTGTGTTTCCCTTCTCACTTCCTCCTCTACATCAGCTGTTGGCTATGACTTTCTTACCTTTTATGTGGGGTGGCAGCCTCCCATTCCACCAACACTTCTAAGATACTTTTACCCTGTTCTTCTACTTCTTTCTTGAAACTTCAGTTTATTCCCTCCTGTTCTCTCATCTAAAAGTATTTTATTTGTCGTATCTTTTTTTTTTTTTTTTTGACAGGCAGAGTGGACAGTGAGAGAGAGAGACAGAGAGAAAGGTCTTCCTTTGACATTCGTTCACCCTCCAATGGCCGCCGCGGCCGACGCGCTGCGGCCGGCACACCGCGCTCATCCGATGGCAGGAGCCAGGTGCCAGGTGCTTTTCCTGGTCTCCCATGGGGTGCAGGGCCCAAGCACTTGGGCCATCCTCCACTGCACTCCCGGGCCACAGCAGAGAGCTGGCCTGGAAGAGGGGCAACCGGGACAGAATCCGGCACCCCAACCGGGACTAGAACCCGGTGTGCCGGCGCCGCAAGGCAGAGGATTAGCCTGTTGAGCCACGGCGCCGGCCAATTTGTCGTATCTTTTAATATTGCTTCATTGTTTTAAAACTTCATGGAAGGGCGAGTGTCATGGCACAATGGGTTAAGCCACTGCCTGCAACCCCAGCGTCACTGGTTCAAGTCATGGCTGCTCCACTTTCAATCCAGCTCCCTGCTCATGCACCTGGGAGGAAGCAGATAATGGCACAAGTACTTGGGCCCCTGCACCCACGTGGGCAACCTGAACAGAGCTCCTGGTCCCCTGCTTCTGCCTGGCCCAGCCCCAGCCATCGCAGCTACTTGGGGAGTAAACGAACCAGAGGATGGAACCTCTTCCCCTCCCTCCTTAGGCCACTCTGCCTTGCAAATTTTCATCTGCATTTCACAGGGTTGTAGGTAGACTACAGGTCCACATCCTACTTCATGGAGCAGGAAGACGTAACGACGAGGGTAGAATTAAGGCTGCTGATGAATGACCTGGATGTCAGGAGACTGCTCCGGACGCTCAGGGTGGGGCCAACTCAATACAATGGTCTTTACGTTTGGAAGAGTCCGTGTCAGACTCAATGTGACAAAAACCCAGCCTCCGGGTGCTGGCTTTAAATATGGAGAAGGAACCAGAGCAAGCAAGTGGCCCGCAGACACTGCGGAAGGCACGAGCGAACAGCTCCATCCCAGACCTGCAGAGCGGAGTGCACCCAGCACCTCCGAGCGAGCCCAGGGAGCCCGGCATCAGACTCTGACCTCAGCACTGGGAGACAAGCAGCCTGCGCTGTCGGAAGCCACCACGTTCACGGTCCCTTGTAACTTCTGCAACCGGAAGCAAACACACGCTGCCGAATATTTAAAAAGAGTTTGTTGCGTTTTGCTGCTGTTTTCCTCAGCGCCTCGGTGTAGCTACTTGGGCAGGTCTGTGTGTTTACTCCTCATTGCTGGGTGAGGTCGGGTTTGGGCATCAGCCGTCTTCAGGACAGTTCTGTGGGTGGGGAGGGGAGGCCGTGGGTGGCTCTCTGCACAGCTGTCCCCAAACCTGATGACTTCCATGGGAAGAATGCCCCCCAGTGACCCTTCCCCCAGCCCCGCCGTGGCAGTGGCGCGAGCCTCAGGGCTGTGTCTCCACCTGAACACAGCACTTGGACGGTCCCCAGCTCTGCCCACCTCCCTGTGCCGGGCCAGCACGGGCTCAGCTGCTCTCCGCAGCGCCGACCCCCACACTGCGTGTCTCTTCCCATGGCTGAAAATCGAGTCTGCAGCTCTCACTACTCCTTTTTATTTTTCCTGCATTTTTGGTGGTTGGGCAATTCTGAGCTAGAGTTTTGTTCAAAGGAGATTTTCATCTGAATTTTTAGCAAGTGCCCTGGCTGGGCAGAGGGTAGCTCTGGGTCACCCATTAAGAACCACCTGGCAATTCTTCACCTTCTCTGCCCTGAATCAGAGGCAAGGACAGAACTGAGCCAGCACCCGCCCTCGGGCTCCCTCATGCCGAGCAGAGCACCCTCCCTCAGGCTCCCTCACGCGCCGTGCGGAACAGATCCACGGCTAAGGGAGACCTTAAGGGCAAAACATCTTGTTTATTAAACCAAAGAATCACGGAGAGCCAACAGCTCTGTGTGCCTGACATATTCCTCACGTAATCTGCAGGGCCCGGCACTCTCGCCACACCGTGGGCTGATGGAGAAGGGGACAAGAAGCGCCTCTTAGTGTGTGGGAAGACTCCCGTTCAAAACAAAAGGACTTCAGGGGGTCCACGGCTGCCACCACAAGGTCATGCCAACCCGAACACCCGTCAGCAACGACCGGATGGACAAGTTCTAAAGGTCTCCTACAGTCTCAGTCTCACTCACATTCCTCAGGGGACTGTCACAGTACAGCCTACAAAAGGAAGGTTCTGACACCTGCTGTCGCATGGGCAAACTGTGAGGACACGGTGCCGAGTGGAAGAAGCCGGTCACAAACGGCCAGTATTGGGGCTGGCGCTGTGGCGTAGCGGGTAAGGCCACTACTTGTAGCGCCAGCATCCCATATGGGCGCTGGTTCCAGTCCCGGCTGCTCCACTTCCAATCCAGCTCTGCTATGGCCTGGGAAAGCGGCAGGACATGGCCCAGGTCCTTGGGCCCCTGCACCCATGTGGGAGACCCGGAGGAAGCTCCTGGATCAGCACAGCTCTGGCCGTTGTGGCCATCTGGGGAGTGAACCAGCAGATGGAAGACCTCTCTCCCTCTCTGCCTCTGCCTCTATGTAACTCTGCCTTTCAAATAAACAAGTCTTAAATATATCTATAGCTATATCTATTAGATAAATACACAGGTCCAGTGTTGTGAAATTCCACTTATCTAACGAGTTCCGTCTCGAGAGAGAGAGAAGGTTGGGGGCTGGCTAGGGGCTGGAGGGCGTGCAGGGCACTGTTGTCTAATGGACGTTCAGTCTGTTGTATGAGACGGAAAGAGTGCTGGAGACGGCGACAAACAGCCTTACCCATCCACCCAGAGGGCAGATTCGGATTCAGGAAGAGCAGCCACAGCAAGACTGTGTTCACAACCTGAGAGACCGGCGCTGATGGCCAGCCCACACAGGTGGTCTGCAGCAACCTGCGTCCTCCCAGCAGGCAGGTCCCTCCCCGGGTTCCTCGTGGCAATCTCCCTGGCACTTGCTTCAGCTCCTCTGGCCCTCCTAACATCCTGTTAGTTTAAGAACTTCCCAAGTGCATGCACCGTGGCTGTCAGCCAAGCCAGCTCCTCCTGCAAGCTGTTATGCCAGCCCGTTGTCTACTCACAGCTCAACACTGAAAAGGAACCCCATGTCTGCATCTCAGAGCTGGATGGAGAGACGGGCCACACAGCCGGAGTGCGCTCCATGCCCAGAGATGGCCCGCCAAAACAGCTACGATGCATGTTCTGTGTGATGTGCTTTGAAAAACAAAAAATGTTTAAGACCAGAAATCCAATCCTCTCCTAGCATGATGATCCAGCTGATGACGAAAATACCTTTGACTCCTTAAACCCTTACCAAGCATCTGTGTGGTCTGTGCCACGAGAGCAGTGAACGGGGAGGGCTGCACTCAGATGCGTCTGGACTGTGCCACGAGAACAGTGAACGGGGAGGGCTGCTCCCAGATGCGTCTGGACTGTGCTACGAGAACAGTGAACGGGGAGGGCTGTTCCCAGATGCGTCTGGACTGTGCCACGAGAGCAGTGAACGGGGAGGGCTGCTCCCAGATGCGTCTGGACTGTGCCACGAGAGCAGTGAGTGGGGAGGGCTGCACTCAGATGCGTCTGGACTGTGCCACGAGAGCAGTGAACGGGGAGGGCTGCTCTCAGATATGTCTGGACCATGCCACGAGAGCCAGTGAGCGGGGAGGGCTGCTCCCAGATGCGTCTGGACCGTGCCACGAGAACAGTGAGTGGGGAGGGCTGCTCCCAGATGTGTCTGGACTGTGCCACAAGAGCCAGTGAGTGGGGAGGGCTGCTCCCAGATGTGTCTGGACTGTGCCACGAGAGCCAGTGAATGGGCAGGGCTGCTCCCAGATGCGTCTGGACTGTGCCACGAGAGCAGTGAACGGGCAGGGCTGCTCCCAGATGCGTCTGGACTGTGCCACGAGAGCAGTGAGTGGGGAGGGCTGCACTCAGATGCGTCTGGACTGTGCCACGAGAACAGTGAACAGGGAGGGCTGCTCCCAGATGCGTCTGGACTGTGCTACGAGAACAGTGAATGGGGAGGGCTGCTCCCAGATGCGTCTGGACTGTGCCACGAGAGCAGTGAATGGGGAGGGCTGCTCCCAGATGCGTCTGCATCAGAAGGAGGCATGCAGTGCTGACGGGAGAGCTCGCCGTGTGGGCGGTAGGGGTCCTCCCCCACCCCATGCTCACTCTGGGAAGAGCTGCAGACACCTGGGTCCTTGCTGGGCTTGTCTGTTACTCGTGTGGAGGACGTACGGGGCTACAGTGTCCCTCCTGGAATTTCTACACTAACATCCTAACCCCCAGTCTTCAGAACTCTACTGTATGTGACAGTGGAGCTCTCAAAGAAGTAATGAAGGTCAACAGGGGTTAGCGGGGTGGGCTCCCATCCCAGCTGCTGGGGTCCTCAGGAAACGAGCAGAGGAGGACACCACACACACACACACACACACACACACACACAAACACATGAAGATGGTGTCTACAAGCCGAGCAGGGGGCCCCAGAGGAAGCAGCCCTGCCCATACCCCATCTCGGACCCTGGATTGTGAGAAAATACACTCCTGTAGTTTAAACCCTCGCTGCCACCCCAGTGTGGGCTCTTCTGTCACGCTGGCCCCGGGAAGCTAACACAGGCTGCGGGTGCAGCCCCTGCAGGGTCCATCACCGACCTGTGTCCCCCAAACTCAGCCTTGGGGAGCTGTTCCCTCACATCCCCGGGCTTTTCCTCGACCTTCAAGCCCTCAGGAAGTAATAAATACCATGCCACTTGAGCCTGACAGCAGTGGACCACTGGGACGGGTTCTCAACGAGGAGAGGACATGGAGGTGGACGTGTCCCGGTCCTGTCGGGTCCCTAACAGGGAGCGTCTGGCCCAGTCACACACCCTCCCCATGCCCCAGCCAACCCTACACGTCTGTAAATGAAAAGCTCCCCTGAGATTCCTACTACAATCAATGGCGGTGTCTTCTCCAAGTTTATTTCCACCTCAAGACGGGCAATTATCTGAAATTTATCTCAGCTAAGAAGAGAGGACATTACTGTGATTTTCACCTGCACTTGGCAAACACTGATGCATTCCCCCAGGTGTGTGGAAGCCAATTAGCGTCTCTGTTAATCCAAGTTAATGTGAGGAACAGTTACGGGCATCTCTCGCCAGGCAGTGCACCAGGCCCTGCAGATCTGAAGACGGCAGGGAGAGCTGTGGGGACTGGCCCAGGGCAGCAGAGCGTCGCCCGAGAACCAGAGGCGAATGCAACAGAGAAGCGAAGGGCCAGCAAAGCGAGGAGCAGGGCTCGGAGGGGCGACAGAGGCCAGGTCAGCCCAGGCGCTCGGCAGCGGGGAGGCTGCTCGGCTGCTCGGCTTCGCTCTGAGGGCTGCTGAGCACGGTGCCGGGCCCTGCCTCAGCTGCCATTCACAAGCTGCTGGAAACTGCGCTTTTAAAAAAGTTTGTTTATTTGAGAGTCAGAGCACGAGACAAAGGGAGAGAAATCTTCCATCTGCTAGTTCACTCCCCAGATGGCCACGATGACCAGGGCTGGGCCAGATCGAAGTTAGGAGCCAGGAGCTTCATCTGGGTCTCCCACATGGGTGCAGGGGCCCAAGGACTTGGGCCATTCTTTGCTGTTTTCCTGGGTCATTAGCAGGGAGCTGGATGAGAAGTGGAGCAGCCAGGACTCAAGCCGGCACCCACATGGGATGCCAGCACCACAGACAGCGGCTTTACCACAGTGGCTATGCCTCCTTTTTTGTTTCTCAAAATTTATTTTGAGACAGAGATTTTTCCATCCACTGGTTCACTGCCCAGTCTCCCACAACACACCTGGGACTGGGTCAGGCCAAAGACTGGAGGCAGGGACTCCAACAGGCTCTCCTATGTGAGTGGCAGGGACTCAAGCATGTGTACAATCACCTACTGCCTCCCAGGATGCGCACTGGCCGGGACTGGAACCCAGGCACCCTGATACGGAAGCAGGCATCCCAAGCCGTGTCCACTGCTGCCCCACATGGCACGCCTGAAAAGCTGCAGGCCTAATGAGTTCCCAGGGGATGCCCATCGTCCTGGTCGGTGACCCTCACTTAGAGAACTATTGAGCCAAACCACTAAGGAGTGACGTGAGACTGGGTGGAGCTGAGAAAGGAGAGGTGAGAGGAGAAAGGCAGGGAGACCCAGCCTGGGAAGAGAAGCAGGAGAGGAGCCATGGGCAAAGGGAATGCAGCGAGACCTGCCCAGGCTGAAACGCAACAGGACAAACCCGCACCTGGCAGTGCACACAGCAGCTGCAACCCAGCTGCCCTTCAGAGGTGAGGGGTGGGCCCGCGCCGTGGTGTAGCAGGTAAAGCTGCCGCCTGCAGTGCCAGCATCCCATATGGGTGCCGGTTCCAGTCCCAGCTGCTCCACTTCCGATCCAGCTCTCTGCTAATGCACTTGGGAAAGCAGCAGAAGATGGCCCAGGTCCTTGGGCCCCTGCACCATGTGGCAAACCTGAAAGTGGCTCCTGGCTTTGGCCTGGTCCAGCCCTGGCCACTGCAGCCATTTGAGGGAATGAACCTGTGGATGGAAGGCCTCTCTCTCTCTTTCTCTCTCTGTAACTCTGCCTTTCAAATAAAAAATAAATAAATCTTTTTTAAGTGAAGGGGAAGGCAAACCATGGTCCCTCCAGAGATCAAGGACAACAATCTGTCAAGCCCCAGAAAGCCCCAGAGGAACGTTAAATGCCTCCAGCTGAGTAAAGAAGCCAGTCTGAAAATCCACATGCTATGATTCCTATCACAGAATGTTCTGGAAAGCGCCAACTATGGTGACAGGAGGAGGAGGTGGTGAACAGGTGGAGCACAGAGAATCTCCAGGGCAGTCAAACTCCTCTGTGATGTCACAGTAATGGACACGCATCACTGTCCAGTGTGTGAAGTCACAATGGACATGCGTCGCTCCTATGTGTGACGTCACAGGGATGGACATGCATCACAATCCTGTGTGTGATGTCACAGGGATGGACACACATCACTGTCCTGTGTGTGACGTCACAGGGATGGACATGCATCACAATCCTGTGTGTGATGTCACAGGGATGGACACACATCACTGTCCTGTGTGTGCTGTCACAGAGATGGACACGCATCACTGTCCTGTGTGTGATGTCACAGGGATGGACACGCATCACTGTCCTGTGTGCTGTCACAGGGATGGACACGTGTCACTGTCCTGTGTGCTGTCACTGGGATGGACACACATCACTGTCCTGTGTATGAAGTCACAATGATGGACACACGTCACTGTCCTGTGTGTGATGTAACAGGGATGGACACGTGTCATAGGCCTGTGTGTGGCCGGGAGGCACTGGACAGGTGGGCTCTGTGTGTGGGGCTGGATGCCTTTACAGCTTACTCCTCATTCACAGCCAAAACAGGTCTTTCAGATCTAGTCTATCTCTCTGAAAGACAGAATGACAGAGAGGGGGAGAGAGAGAGAACGAGGGCGCTTCCATCCACTGGGTCACTCCCCAAATGGGGCTGCAACAGCTGGGGCTGAGCCAGGCTAAAACCAGGAGCCAGGAACCCTATCCAGGTCTCCACACGGGTGGCAGGGGCCCAAGTACTAGGGCCACCTTCCACTGCTTTCCCAGGTGTGTTGGCAGGGAGCTGACTAGAAGCGGAGCAGCTGGGAATGCAATACGGAATGCAGGTGCCACGCGCGGAGGCGTGACCTGCTGCCCACAGTGACAGCTCCTGAAGTCTTTCCTCCCCGTTTTAAAGGTGTCCTCAGGCACTGTCCTGCTGAACCCCAAAAGGCCTGCCGGAAGGCGTCCTTAAGGGCCAGCTGCCTTTCAGTGTCCCCTGGAGTTCTGTCTGGGGGATGTGAAGTCCCGACCCCTCAGTCTGGCCTCAGTGGGTGATGCCCAGGCCACTCCGCCCACTGCGTGCGTCTGCCTTCATGACTTTCTCCTCTACGAGGCCAGGAAGGTCCATGCCTCCTTCACGCGTGTGGCACAGCTGACTCATCGGCTCCGTGATGTCCTTGGAGAGCCCCACACATGCCAGCAGAACTTTTGTCTTTTAGCCTTTTATGCAACCGATTCTTAGGGAACTCACGGCATAAAACGAACCAGCCCGAGGTGAGTCGCTGGTGGCACCGGCTTACTCACTGTTCTGTGCACCCAGTTCCAGAACATTCTCAGGCCCCTGGAAGGAAGCCCATCCCCCCTCATCCCCTCCCTGCCTGTCCATGGCAACCTGCCCACCCGCCTGTCTCGCTCAGGACCCATCTGTGAGGGGACACTCCACGGGCACAGAACACACTGTGCCATCTCTTGCGTTTGGCCTCCTCGGCTTAGCCTGGCCTCTCCACGAGCATCCACGTGGCAGCACGCAGGGGCCACTAACTCCCCTCATGGCTGTGAGGCTCTGCCACCCTCTGCCCAGGGACCTGCCCACCCCGGGGGTGCCTGCTCCTGCTTGGAGCAAACCCTGGCCTTCAGTGCCCCCATTCCATAACCCTCCCACCTCTCCTGAGCCCCTCCCTTTGCTTCAGAAATGTGCGCCTGGGCTGGGAAAGGCAGGGCTCTCCAAGCGCCCACTTCACCCCGACTCCCAGCATTAGCCTACAAGGTGCCCAGCAGAGCAGAAGTGGGCACCGAGGCCCGTGCAGTCACCCCGGGCCTCAGGGAACCAGCCCTGTCCCCACACGCACCCCACACGTGCAGCCGCAGGCAGGATCCTGGCATGGGAGTGTAACACAGCCAGGTCTTTCTGCACACACCCCCCAACGACTTGCTGCCTTCTCAACACCGCGTCCCGCCACCACTTCCGCATGGGCACACACACAGCTCTCACGATTCTTCACAGCCACGAAGCCGTCTGCAGCACCCGTCTCCGCAGCCTGACACTCGGGGCTTCCATGGCTCACACACCACGCTGTTCTGCGATGGGTGCTGGATTCAGTACTTCACTGTGTGAAAGCCCCAGCTGCCCCGGGTTCACGGTGCGACCTGGGGGTTTTAAGTTTCGATAGAAACTGCCACCTGCACCCCAGAGGCCCGGCCCCACACGGCTGCACCTTTGCCAGTACCCCCGCCTTGCCCAACATGACATTTCTACGAAGCTTAATTCTTGTCCCAGTCTGCGCCACCAACCACATAATGGTTTTTTAAGGGATTGAAGCCAGGGAACAATGGGGCAGTGCTGTGCCATTCCTGGTTGTCACGTGGGTGGACGGTACCAATGGCCTCACTGGGCAGAGGCCAGCAACACAGCCACACACGCTGCATCAACCATAACGTCAAGAGAACCCTGGGCTGGAGAAGCAAGTCTGGTCAACACAGTCATTGCAGAGAGCAACGGAGCACTGGAGGGCCTGGAGTCGCTGGTGTGGTTCTTGTGGATGGGATGGGACCGAGACACTGCTCAGCCAAACCTCTTCTCTGCACAGGCATCAGGGCACTGCTCCCCGATATCAGGGACGTAAGGCAGGCAGGCTGGGACACCACTGCGGCCATCAGCGCCACGGTCCCCATCTGTACCTGTTCCGCTGTGGCCTCACACGACAGGAACCAGCGAGCCGGATGGCTTACAGCTGACCTGCTTCCTGTCCCCTCCCACTCACCACACTGCACAGCACAGTCCCAGGCCTCCCTCCCCACCATGCATTTCACCTTTGTTTCTCAGGCAGGTGTTCTGAAACGCCGATTCAGTAACTCAACTTTTTCTGCAACGTAATGGAAATTTATTCCCCTCGAATTTCCTAAATCATTTCAGCAGCGAGAATTAACTGTTCAGGAAATAAATATTTATGCAGATCACTCCCCACCTCTGCCTTCTCTACGAATTACAGAGGGAAAAAGCTGCACCAACTTGACCCAAAAAAAGGAAACTTAAAAAAGCAATTTCATTGCAGAACCGTGCCCGGGACGAGCGTCCGCAGGCAGGAGCCCGGAAGGGGCCTGGCTTCCTCGGTTTCCTTTAATAGAAATCCACAAATAATCAAGAGAACAAACATTAATAAAGGAACAGTAATGAGCCAAGATGTTTGTTCCCTCATCCGCTGTGCTAATAATTCCCGCACACGTGCCAAGTCCATCTCGCGGTGACATTCTAATCAAACGGACTGCCCGCAAGAATGCAATGCACTCTCTGCCTCTGCCTCCCTTCTGATGCCTGAGGAAGTGAGGGTGGGCATGGGCGAGGTGGGGGGCCCGGCAGCCCCTGGAGAGGCAGCTGGGCCATGCCCGGAGGCCGGTGTCAGACACAACCCTAGGCCCCAGCGGTCTGTGGCAGTGGCGGAGCCTGGGAGGTATCACACAGGAGGCTGGTTATCAATAACCATATTATCAATAACCGTGACGTACCACGCACGAGGGAGCTTCAAAAAGTGTGTGGAAAACAGGAAATAAGTTTATGCTGCTCCCAACCCTTACTGGAGGACCTGGCTCCTGATTCCTGCTTCTGCTGAGGCTGGTCCTGGGAGAACGCAGGTGACGGCTCCAGTAACTGGGTCCCTGCCACCCACATGGGGACCTGGACTGAGTTCTCGGCTTCGGGTTTCGGCCTCAGCCCAGCCAACGGCTGCTCAGGCACTTGGGAAGTGAACCAGTGAATGGGAGCTGGCTCACTCTCTGCCTCTCAAATAAATTTTTTTAATTAAATGACTTTCTTTTGCTTTAGAGAAATTTGAAATCCATACATATGAGGAGTCTTCAAAAATTCATTGGAAGTGTGAATTATGAAAAAAACCATTCATGGACAATGCATTTTTATCAGCTGTATGATTATTTATTCATCAAACATATATTGAATTTATTTTTTAAGATTTATTTATTTATTTGAAAGGCAGAACAACAGAGAGGGGGAGAGACAGATGAGAGATCTTCTACCTGCTGATTCACTCCCCAAATGGCCACAAGAGCCAGAGCTGGGCCAGGCCAAAACCAGGGGCCAGGGACTCCACCCAGGTCTGCCACCTTGCCAGGCACACATGCAGGGAGCTGGGTTGGAGGCAGAGCAGCCAGGACCCAACCAGGCTTCCATATGGGATGCTAGCAACTCGAGCAACAGCTCAGCCCACGGTGCCATGATGCCAGCCCCTTCCATATATTGTGTTTATTGAGCAGTGCATTTGATATAACATAAAAACAGAGATGGAAACGGCACAAACACTGCCCGTAAACATTTCAGAGTTAAACACATATACAGTGATGGTTTACCTGCAAGGATTTGTTTTAAAGGTTTGAGCTGTGTTTAAGGAGATGGAACTACCAACAAATCTGACTTGATCATCACACACTGAGTACAAGGATTGAATTCTCACACCCCATAAATACGTATAACTAAAATTATAATGAACGTTTTTACAGCAAAATAAACTTATCTGTTAATTCCATTTTCCATGACATTTCTGAAACAACCTTGTATATTTCAAAGAAATACAGATGGACACTTTCTGAGGTTTCCCCTACAAAGAAGCAGTGAGCTTCTGAGAGGGTTGGCGCGTCTGCCCAAGCGGAACCCGACACCACGTAGCCACGCATCAGACCATGTACGGTGCCCCGCAACATGTACGACTTGTGTGTGTCGATCACAACACAAAAAGTAACAAACTAAGATCCTGAGGTCATCAGTCCCGACGTGTGTGAAAATTTGCAGGGGTTAAGTCCCATGCACTAGCCAGGAACCTTCCTGAATCTATTTCACATCCCCTCAGGCCACAGACGTCTCAGCACCGTGTGGGAGCCTGGGGTCGCCGGCTTCACTGCCGGCCGGGTGTCTCCCCGCCACGTGGCCTTCACTTGTGAGTAGGGGTGCACAAAGTCTTTACAAGCACCAGCCAGTTGGGCTTGCTTGCACCCCAGCCATCACCAGGAGAAGGGCTGACCACAGAGAAATGAGACACACACAGAGCAGCTACCAACAGGGCCAGTAGACAGGCTCCACCACGCCCAGGACACGCCAGCTGGACCCCAGCCAAGGCCACAGGGGAGCCGCTGAGTGCTGTCAGGACGCAGCACTGCTGTGGCACCCACTGAGGCATGCACACCCAGACTGTGCTGAAACCGCCGGTGCAGGGGTGAGCAGCTTTAACAGAAGGATTCCAGGGTTTACGGAAGCCGGAGTTGAGTAGGGCAGACCTGAAAACAAACGGAAACCACGGAGGTGGATGGTGTTGCAACCTCTGAAGCCCGGGCAGCGGGGACCCAGCTGAGGACAGAGTGGCGCAGTTCCTAGGATCAGACGACTCTTCCTCAGAAGGCCACATGGACCCAGAGAGGACAGAGATTGCCACGCAGCTAAGGTAGGGGAAGGGTCTCTCAAGCAAAGCTAACATTTGTGCAGTGTCCAGAGCATCTGACCCTACAGCAGGACCCCAGGGCAAGGCAGGCAGAGGGCTGGAGCCTGACTCCCACCACCCCTTCCAACCCGAACAGCAGCTGTGCCAAAATCCCCCGGGAAGCATCAGATGAGAAACTGACGATGATGAAGACGAGACGTTGAGGTGGTGGAAGCAAGCACCACGGTACAGAATGCTGGACCTGCCCCTAGCACCCAATGCTCCAGCTGTGTCTGAGATGAGGACCAAGGTAGCAGACAAAAGCATCCAGTCTGGGGCGGTCTGAACACCAAGGAAGGAGAGGGAAGAAGACAAAAAGAAAGAAAGAAAAGAAAACAGAAAAGGTGGGGCCAGTGTCATGGCACACCAGGTTAGGCTGCAGCCGGCAATGCCCGCATCCCATACCGGAGCGCTGGTTCAAGGCCCGCCTGGCCCACTTCCAATCCAGCGCCATGCTGATGCTCTTGGGAGGCAGCAGAAAATGGCCCAGTTGCTCGGTCCCTGCCACTTCTGTGCGAGACCCAGGTGGAGCTCCAGGTTCCTGACTTCAGCCTGGCCCAGCCCCAGCCACGTGGGGAATGAACCAGCAAACAGAAAATCTCTGTCTCCATGTCTCTCCTTCTCTTTCTCTGTCACTCTGCCTTTCAAACAAACACAATAAATCTTTTTATCAAAAAAAAAAAAAAAAAAAAACAAGACTTAGAAGCCCCCTCAGAGGCTGAGGTCCTCCAGACAGAAGAAAATGAGAAAATACCAGTTGACTAAAACGTAAGGCTCTGCACTCTGGGCAAGGTGTCTCACGCACAAGGGGCTTCAAAAAGTGTGTGGCAAATCGAATTAAAATGTTTATTCTGGTGCAAAACATGCAGAAACCCATGCTGAGATTCTTCAGAATACGCACGTCCCAGGAACTCTCTGAAGACCTCCCATACGCAGGGATTTCCACACGCTTTGCCCCAAAATAAAAGCAAATGTTAATTCCACTTCTGAGTCCTGAGCAATGCAAGCATCCGGACAGCTCTCCCATCACAGGACACTGCCCTTCACTCCGGCCAGGAGCACCCACGGGAGGTAGCTGCACAGCCTGGAGCCAGACTCAGGAGCACCCACGGGAGGTAGCTGCACAGCCTGGAGCCAGACTCAGGAGCACCCACGGGAGGTAGCTGCACAGCCTGGAGCCAGACTCAGGAGCACCCACGGGAGGTAGCTGCACAGCC
>CM027397.1:2488331-2500517 GCA_015711505.1 Sylvilagus bachmani
TCACATCACTGTCCTTGACCCACTGCGCCATGACACAGCCCCTGATCATGTACACACACGTCACTGTCCTTAACCCACTGCGCCATGACACAGCCCCTAAACATGTGTGCACTTCCGTCACTGTCCCGTAAACTGTACCCTATAACCACTATTTGTGCTACACACACATGGTATTAGGAACCATGAGTAGTCTACAGGTGACTTAAAATATGTGGTAGGATTGTGTAGGCTGTGCACAGCACTGCCCTGTTTTAGGTCAGGTTCCTAAAACATCTGAGGAGTTTCCTCTCTGTGGGAGGTCGGAACCAACCCCTCATGGATACCCAGGGAGAGCTGTGCGGGGCCCAGGCACACAGTCAACATGCAGGACAGTCACCCACTCCAGGTGGTCTCAGGATGTGAAGCGTTGGCCACGCACCCGGGGGGCCTCGCTGAGCCGTGGAGGTGGAGCAGTGTCCCAGGCAGAAACAACCCCAGATGAACTAAACCTACTGCCAGTGGGAAACCACCTATGAGTCCCCTCCTCCTCCCAACGCTGGGATGGCCAAGTTGGAGGCGGCGGCCGGAAGCTCCTGAGAGCCAGGCTGGGACAGAGCGGCCTGTGCGCTAACTCAGGGGACCTCCCTGCAGAGGCGGAGGGGCGCCACTCCCCAGGCTCCCTCGCGGCCAGGATTCACCATGCAGTCCATCTTGCCCAAGACACACAGGATCCTGCCTTACCAGCAGGTTTCAAAGTTCTTGTTTGTTCCCCTGACACAGTGTGTGTCCCCTCTCTTCCTCTTAAGCACCAACTGGAAACCTCTAGCTGTGGTGGACAACACGGGAGCCTGTGAGGAAAGTGGGCAGGGTGGCGTGGCCGCAACCACAGCAGTGGGACACGTGGACGGCTGCGGCCATGCCAGGGCTGCGGCCTCGGGACTTCCTCTGCTCCCAGGAGCAGGTGCAGAGAGGCCAAGGCCAGCTCCCCGCCCTGGGCAGCTGGAGCTCTCAACCCAGTGCAACAGAGAATGCCAGCGCCTGGGCTTGCTGTACGCATTTCCACATGTGTGCATCGTGTCCATGTGTGTTCATCAGTGTGTGTGTGCTTCCTCGTGTGTGCATCACATCTGTGTTCACCAGCGTGTTTCCACGTGTGTGCATCGTGTCCGTGTTCACACGCGTGTGTTCACCGGCGTGTGCGCGCTTCCACGTGTGTGCATCGCATTTGTGTTCACCAGCGTGTTTCCACGTGTGTGCATCATGTTCGTGTGTGTTCACTGGCATACTTGCACTGTGTTCATGTGTGAGTACGTGTGTTTGCAAGTTCCCGTGTGTTCACAAGGCATGTGTTCACTGGCGTGTGCGTGTCCCTGTGTGTGTCTGCACGCGTGTGCATTAACGGGGACACAGGACACACCGTCAGCTCTGAGGAACGTCTGGCCTCCCTCCTTCCTTGGAGACGCTACGCTGAACCAGGCCTCAGAGTGCACAGCGCCCCTCCCTGGGAACAAGGGCACTTCCAACAGGCCGAGGAAAAGGAAATTAAAAGTTTCTCTGGGTGCAGAAATCTGACGTGAAGTCCAGGGACCAGCACCGTGACGCAGCAGCGTGAGCGGCCATCGTGAGCAGGCAGCCCCGGGAGCTCTGGTTCAGGTCCCAGCGGCTCCACTTCCAACTCAGCTTCCTGCTGACGTGCCGCGGAAAGCAGTCCAGGATGGCCCAAGCGCCCCGAGACCCCCACGGAGCGCCCGGGCCCACCACCCCCCCCACGAAGCGCCCGGGCCCACCACCCCCAGACACCCCCACGGAGCGCCCGGGCTCCCCCCACCCCCCCCCACGAAGCGCCCGGGCCCACCACCCCCCCCACGAAGCGCCCGGGCCCACCACCCCCAGACACCCCCACGGAGCGCCCGGCCTGGGCCCGGCTCGGCCCTGGCTCTGTGGTCCTGGGGGCGTCAGCGGACCACAGGCCTCTCTGTCACTTCAAATCATTTCAAAAAACTGAAATTTATGCACGCGAAGAGTCTTCAAAAAGGGATGAAAATGCGCATTATGAAACCACTACACACGGATTTCGACTCCTTTAGCCAAAACAAGCTTCCCTTCCCTTCCACTTCCGGAGCGCTGAGGGCCCCGGCAGCCGCGGCGACCCGCAGGACTCCCCGGAGCCCGAAGGGACGCGAGCGGCGCGGCCTCACCGGCACCGGGGCCACCCTGGGCCCACGAGGCCCGGGGCCCGACGCCGGCCTGGGGAGCGCGCCCGGCACCACGGCAGACGGCGCGACGCCAGCGGCTTCCACACGCACCCTGGCGTTCGGCGAGGGACGAGGCCCAGCCTCTGTCCGGGGCTGAGCTCGCGTCCACTCGCCCCTCCGCTGGGGCTGTCCTAGCAGAAGACGCACACAGGTGCCGCCCAAGTCACCGGGAGCCGTAAAGCAGCTGTAACAGCCGTAAAAGAGACGGAAAGCCGTAAAGGAGACTGAGAGCCGTAAAGGAGACTAAAGAGCCGTAAAGAGACTAAGAGCCAGAGCCGTAAAGGAGTAAGAGCCGTAAAGGAGACTGTAGGCCGTAAAAGAGGTGGCCGGAAGAGAAGGTCTCCGCCATGTTTCCCACAGGACGCACTGGCCGCATGTTCCGCAGTCCGCGACGCTGGAGGAGGCCCGCTCTAACGGCGAGGCCTGTGGAACCAGCGGTGAGAGCGCCCAACGGGAGGAAGGACTTGGAAACGCGCTTCCGCCCTACGCAAGGTCACTGAGAAGACGACCTTACGTAAGCCCCAGGGGCTTAGGGTCAGCCTGGGGCGCATGGGGGAATCCCCCACGTTCCGGGCCGTGAGAAACGGTGCTGAGGACGGCAGACCTCCGGAGTTGGCGTCTGCGTTTCCTGCAGGTGTCTGGCTCTGCGGGAAAGCTCAAGGTCACCGAGACGCCGCGCAGAGCCCCAGCTCTCTGGGCCGGCGCCGCGCTGTGGAGGACCCGCCGCGGCCTGGTCTGCACCCGCGTGGGCGCCGTCCTGGCCTGTCTGCGCCACCACAGCCCAGCCCCGGCCGGTGGGCAGGGGACAGCGGAGGGGCAGAGCCGCCGCTTGGGCCCCTCCCCCACGGGGAGGCCCGGAGGAGGCCCCGGCCTGGGCCAGCCCTGCCACCCTCCGGAGTGAACCAGCACACGGAAGACCTGATTCCGCGCTCTCCGTGTGTACAGTCTGCCTTTCAAGTGGACAGATGGATTTTTGAAGATTTAAAAAAAAAAAAAACCACCTAGAACAGTGAATAGAAAGATCAATGGAAAATAGAAATTCCAGAAACACGCAAATATTTATGGGAAATTAGGTCGTGATGAAGTTGATATTTGAAATTGAAAAGGAGTTAAGGCATTCAGTAAATGACTTAGAATGATGTATGCCCATTCTCATACAAAAAAGTTAGAATGAAGGCTGAAAATATTTTTTAAAAACAAAACAAAACCACACAGGTAGTCTGAAAGATAACATCTCTGATACAAATTCAAAATGTGCAAAAAAAAAAAAAATACATTCGCTGGCCTTATAATGGTCACTTTAAAACTCTGCGCCACCACCCACCCTTCACAGAATCCTAAGACAAATGATGAATTTGGAAAAACAGCTTCAACTCCGTGACAAAGGGCTCCTTCTCTAAGATGAAAACGAGAAGCAGACAAAGGCCACGAAGGGGTAGAGAGGGCAGAGCCCTCAGTGGACACTTGGGCTGTTGCTCCCAGAGAGAGGGTAGAGCCCTCAGTGGACACTTGGACCACTGTTCCCAGAAGTCTTCAGCCTGACCCACCCACACAGATGGAGTCCCTGGCTCTTGACTTCACGAGCGGATGGAAGTTCTCTTGCTCTCGCGCTGTGTGTGTCACAGCTCCTTCCAAAGAAAAAATCTTTAAAAATATACCTGGAAGGGCTGGCGCCGCGGCGTAGTGGGTAAAGCCACTGCCTGCAGTGCCAGCATCCCATATGGGCGCTGGTTCAAGTCCCAGCTGCTCCCCTTCCAATACAGCTCTCTGCTGTGGCCAGGGAAAGCAGTAGAGGATGGCCCAAGTCCTTGGCCCCTGCATGGGCATGGGAGACCCAGAAACCTCAGGCTCCTGGCTTTGGGTAGGCCTAGCTCCAGCCGTTGTGGCCATCTGGGGAGTGAACCAGCAGATGGAAGACCTCTCTGTCTCTCCCTCTCACTGTCTGTAACTCCACTTCTCAAATAAATAAATAAAATCTTTATATAAATCTGAAAATATACACGTTCATGGTATACAATAATGAATACAACTGCCTGCCTCTTGGGATAAGAACTTTGCGACAGCAGACAGAGGTGAAGGGAGATTTTCACTACTGCTTTTTACCTTTTGAATTTGAGCCATGTGAACATACTGTCTATTCAAAAATCTAATTTTAGGATCTACATTAAAGATTTTTGAATTTCAATGATTTTAAAACTGATTGTACATAAATGCATTCCATTCTCTAAATGGGGGAAATTTATAAAGTGTTCTAAAATAGATAACATTGATTCAATGCTAATTATGGTTCTTTCAAAAAGCAGCGTTATGATGAGCCGCAGGGAAGGATACAGGGAAAATCTCTTACCTCTGGGACACATGATGGCCAGCTGTTGCTGAGAAGAAAGTCTGGCCCCATATGCTCGAGTGGACGGCACTGTGCAAATGAGTTCAGGGTCATGAAGCTGATATTTGGGGGATGCATAAGGACCTCACACCCCTTCCACTTGTGTTTTAAATCCAAGCCGGTGATGCTTGGGGGAACAAGCAAGGGGGCAGATGTCGGGATGTGAATTATTGGTCATTTTGGAGGAAGAGCAGGGCCAACAGGTCTCACCGAGCTTGGCGGTTTCCACTGGGCTATGCATGCTGTTGTATGTTGCCAAGGGGCAAGGGGACATGGGACAAGCTGAGCACAGTAGTGTTAGGTCATCTCTCATGCCTCAGCCAAACCCAGTCTAAAAAATGATTTAAAAAAAAAAAAAAAACAAAGTAAGATGTGGGAGAATTGGGACGTAAGCAAGCAGAAAAGACCAGGCCTGCAGACCACACGGCGCAGCCCCGGTGAGCACCTTCCCACTTCCCATGTTTTCCTCCTCCTGTCTCTACAGCTTGACGATGTGAGAATTTCCTCCCAAACTGGAAGGACACACAAGGAGTCCTTCTGCTCCCAGATCCAGATCTTTCTGGAACATTCTATTCTTGGTCACCACTCTCCCCAAACCTCCTCATTCACCTGCTGCAGGACGCAAGACCAGCATCTCACCTGGCTTCCCCACAGGTTCAGAGGGGATTTATTTCCTCTGGAGCGACATGGACTTTGGGGACACTGATTCCACAACACTTCCACAAGGTCTACTCCACCTTACACTCTAGACCTTAGCCCTTTAAAACTTGAAAATCAGGGGTCAGTGCTGTGGTGCAGTGGGTTAAAGCCCTGGCCTGCAGTGGTGGCATCCCATATAGGTACCGGTTCAAGTCCCACCTGCTCCACTTCTCATCCAGCTCCCTGCTAAAGCACCTGGGAAAGCAGCAGACAATGGCCCAAGTCCTTGCGTCCCTGCACCCATGTGGGAGACCTGGAAGAAGCTCCTGGCTTCAGATCAGCTCAGCTCTGGCTATTGTGGCCATTTGGGGGAGTGAACCAGGGAATGGAGAACCTCTCTCTCTGTCCCCATCTCTCTCTAACTCTGTATTTCAAATAAATAAATTTTAAAAAAATAAAATTTGAAAATCAGTTATTTGATTTGTTGGCCCATTTCCCTTAAGCCAAGGTTACAAGAGAGTACATTCTAGAACTAACCAAGGAAGAAAAACATGTTGGTTAACTCTGCACCATCTGACCCCAAAGGTTTGCGTGACTTCAATCCTCACTGAAGGGTGACACAGTTGAGAAGATGATCTGGGGAGAGGTGAAATGCCTTGGCCACTTGGGTTTTGCATCTGAGAACAACATGTGCCTAGCTACTTCTTGAATACATGGATAGTTTTCATGTTAACTGGACCTAATCCTGCATCCCAACCCCCAAACTATAACACAGAATCTGTCCGATAGATAGAATATTCGGAATCAGGGTATAACTAATCCAGGCGCTTAAGATGCCCTGCTGATGTCCATCAGTACGCACGCAGCAGCGGCCCTCAGTAGCCGTGCTGAGCACCATCGAGTGAGTCTCCCTCCCTTTCCGTGTGTTTTCAAGTGGGCTCTAATTCTGCTGTTGAAAGGAAAGGGCTCTGTCCTGCATGAAACATCGATACTAAGATGGTAACAGGCCATTCAGCATCCATAACAGACAGTTGGGGGGTGTGTTTTCTCCCCCACTTAATCTATTTGTATTTACATATTCTCCACTTTATGTGTGACCTGCTATTTCCTTAACTCTGGTTTCACAAGGGTCAGTAAAGCAGTATCAAAACCAAAAGAAAATCAGTAAATGAGTGAAAAATGGAGCCATGAATTAATCCATCAATTTTCTAGACTAAGAAGCCTCTGGATAAATGCAACAAATTCCAAGAAAAGATGCTCATATGGGAAGGGGAATTATCTCAGCATGATTCATTGATCTCTCTTCCCTTGCTCCATTTCTCTAGGTGCCTCTCACATTCATATATGAGAGGTCTTCCAAAATAACTCTAAATAAAAGAAATTTTTTTGCACCAAAACAAAGTTCTTTTATTCCACTTTTCCATTAGCTTTTAGAAGTACCCTCACGTACCACTACCACCACCACGGTTGGGATCTTTCCTCTTAGAGTCTTGGGAGGCAACAGAACATGGTTGTTAAGAGACAGGCAGGGTCTGTAGGGACCAGTGGTGGGCCTTGCTGTTAAGATGCCCACATCCAGGCCTGGCATTGTGGTGAGTGGGTTAAGCCGCCATGTGCGTCCCATATGAGCACTGGTTCCAGTCCCAGGTGCTCCACTTGTGATCCAGCTCCCTGCTGATGTGCCTGGGAAAGCAGTGGAAGATGGCCCAAGTGCTTGGGCCCCTGCACCCACATGGGAGACTCACGAACTCCAGGCTCCTGGCTCTGGCCTGGCCCAGCCTCCACCGTCCACCGTCACAGCAATTTGAGGAGAAAACCAGATGAGGGACAATCAGTGTGTGTGTCATTCCTTCTCTCTCTGTCACTTCACCTTTCAAATAAATAAAATAAACTTTAATTCCACATCCCACAGCAAAATACTGGGTTCAGCTCCTGGCGCGGGCTCCTGACTCCAGTTTCAGATGAGCACGCACCCTGGAAGCCGAGAGAGGCGAAGGCTCCTGTGGGAAGAGAGGAGCAGAGGATGCCCAGGCCCACACAGTCTGAGTGAAATGGGGCTTCCAGCCCAGCGTGGCACAGGAGCCGAACCACAAAGCCTTCACCACTCTCTGTGACGGATCTTCCGTCTCTCCCCAACTCCTCCATACGTCACCCCGGCAGCCAGACCACCCAAGACTCCCCAGAGAAACGCAGCCCCAGGGAGTGGTTCCCAACGCCAGTCACACAGGGATCCCTCCACAGGAAGGTTGGCTTCCCAGCCCGTTTACCAACTCATGCAATGCTTACTCCATAAGCACCTATCCGGCGCACGCAACGCCAAGTGCAACGGGTCCCTTCTCCCGAGTTCCAACAGAGCCGGCGCTTACTCCTTCGCTCGATGAGCATTTATCGCGCACCCAGTCCTTGTCAGGCCGGACCCCAGACACTGAGGGGACAGCAGAGCACACACTCATGTCCTTGATGGACAGTGAAAAGTGTAAAAACTGCTGAGCTGTGGAAACCTGCAAACACTGTGACAAGTGTTTCTGGCTTGTTCATCTGGGTGTTTGTGGGCTATCCCGTGAGGCTGCCCGCCTGGCCCATGCAGTTAGCCTAACTGCTGGCAGGCGGCCGGAGCCCCAGGCACATCCCCCTGCCCCCAGCAATCGGGTAAATGCCCCCGGGTGTGGCCCAGGCCCACCTGGAAAGCTACCCCAGCTACGCGACCTTCAAGCTGACTGGAGAGCCCTATTGGCGCCAGTGTCGGTTCTGTCCTATAGCATTAGTGCTGCCTTGAATCAGCTAGGCCCCTTCTGCCTGCCCTTTAGAAGTAAACGTGGCTGTGAGCAAAGACGGACATGCTCACGGAAGCCTGTCCCCGGTGCTTCTGCGGACACGGTCGCCTGCTCTCCTGCAGCACGGCCTTGCGGGAGGGCCCACGGGGGTTGTCCCATTTGGTTCATTCTGTTTTCCTTCGTTGTGGATTCTGCTTCTCTATAATACCGCAGTGAGACAGCACTTCCTCAGGTGCAATTACCAGGAGGGCCGGACAGCTCGGAATCGTGACACAGGCGGGGACAAGCGCTACAGACTCTGCAGGGGCGGCGAGCACTGGAGAGCAGAGAGAGCGGAAGGGCAGTCTGGGTCTATGAGGATCTGAGAGCTTTCCCGGCCCCGTAGGAGGGCTGTGAGTCACCCACGCCGCAGCACCATGCCAGAGCCCAGAACATCAACAGGAGACCCTAAAAACTTCCAAAAGGAAAGCAACGCGAACCGAATTCGGAACTGGTCATCCACCCCTCAGCAATGGAAGATTCTTTAAAATGTCCAAGGGGTGGGACAGGTGTTTGGTGCAGGAGAGACACCACCTGGGACCCCCTGCAATCCACAGGAGAGCGCCTGGGTTCCAGTCCCAGCTCCTCTGCTTCCAATCCAGCTTCCTGCTGGTGCGCACCCTGGGAGGCAGCAGGTGATGGCTCAAGGGACCAGGTCACTGTCACCACTGATGCAGGAGACCTGGACTGACCTCCAGCCCCTGGCTTTGCGCTGGTCCAGCCCCAGCTGTTGTAGGCCATTTGGGGAGTGAACCAGCTGATGGAAGATTTCTCTTTCTTTCTCTATGCCTTTCAAATAAAGAAATAATTTTTAAAAAACAAAAATAGTAGAGTGTTCGTTCTGACCGAGAAGCGAATGAACGGAGGCCTCACATTTAAAACAAAAGTATAGTTGAATCAGCATAGTAGTTAAGAGTTTTGGAGGAGATTTACTTGAGAAAAATATCCTGCCAAGAGTTGAAAGCGATTCTGGGTGTGTACACGAAAGAAGTGAAAGCAGAGATGTTTGCACACCCACGTTCCCAGCAGCGAGATCACAGCAAGAGTGGGACTGACCCAGCGTCCACCACAGGCCGCACTGACAGGTGGCAGGTGACATCAGCAGGGGAGAGAACGCAACACTGTCCTGTCTCAGGAAGGAGGTATTGACACCTGCTACATCATCAGTGACCCTGAGGCACGACACTGAGTGGGGTCAGCCAGCAGAGCAGCATAAGTGCCGTGTGACTCGGCTTCTGTGAAGTCGCTAGATTAGTCAAACCCACGCAGACAGAGAGGGGAACGCTGCAGAGCGGCAGCGCGGGGAGGGGCCTGGGGAGGCAAGGTTTAACGGGCTCTGAGTTCAGTCACAGATGGCGGCCAGTGTAGACTGCACAACACTGTAGACGGCACGCCCCTGACCTGCACACTGAACCATGGTGAAATGGCCAGTGGGATGTTCCGTATACTCTATTAAAAAGTTAAGGGATACCTGTGAGCAGCAGGCCTCAGGGGTAGGAGGAAGTGCATGGTGGACCTTTAGTTTTCACTCTTCAAACTATCTGTACATGAGACTTTAATAAACAGTATTTTTAAATTTTTCTAAAAAAATTTGTTTTAAAAGTAGAGAGAGAGAAAGAGATCTCCCATTGGCCAGTTCACTCTCCAAATGGCCACGAGAGCCAAGCTAGGCCAGCCGAGGCCAGGAGCCCTGAACTCCACCCACGTCTCCCACGTGTGTCCTCACCATGGCCTCCCAGGGTGTGCAGAGCAGGACACTGGACTCCGAGGCGGAGCCAACTCCATCCCGCCCGTCCAGTACAGGCAGAGCGGGCGTCCCAAGCAGCATCTTGTCTACCACAGCACCAAACTCCCAACCTGACAAATATTTTTAAATTTAAAATCCAGCACAGTGAGGCAATCCATGTCAGGATACGGTCTGTCATTTCTACCCCACATCGCTAGTCTTACAGCAACAGGAAATGACACCTCTCTCTTCTGACAAAACTGGCGGAAATGGAGAAGCAGCTTGGAATGCCGGAGGTGAGCGTGGGAGAGCCTTCTCTCAGGAAAAGAGAAAGCGCTTAGTCCCGTTTCCCAGAGCAAGTTCACAACTCTCACCTGTTTCACGTCACAGCTTCACATGCTGCGCTGGACGCACCTTGTCTCTTCCTCCAAAAACTACGGACGGGAAAACTCAGAGAGAGTGAGAGTGAGTTCCCAGGACAGAGGCTTCTCACCACACAGCAATACCACACCCGTCGTCAACCCTTCACCACACAGCAGTACATGGACAAAATACAATGGCTAACTTCAGCAGCGTTGGCTCAAAATTGACAATTAGTAAAACTAGTGCAAGCTCTGCCGTCTCTCCGTCATCTACCAATCACCTACGTGTCAACCAGTCTGTCACCTATCCCCACTTGCTGTATCATCCACCATTTATCTGCTTATCATCTGTTGATCTAGCTATACCTACTATATGATGGGCTGAGCTTCAGCTCTGTTTCCCTTGATATACACACTGTAGAAGAAACAGCTCAAGTTTTGTGTATGTTTGCAAATTAAGCAAGGTTAAGGTCGCTTATGAGACCCCCTGCTTTGTCTGCTCAGGGATTCTACAGGCCTGGCTTCCATTTTAATTTACTCTAATATCATCAAGGTCACAAGATGTTTCAAATAGAAGTCAGATAATTCTACTTACACCTTGAGGTTTTTCATCCGTTCATCCGATCAAAGGAAAGCCTTTAAAATTCAGCCTGTCAAAGGTGAGTCATTAACATTCTCATGAGAAAATTCAGCTAGAAAATTCAACTTCGATGGTAAAATAATTTTTGGCTGTGTTAATATAACAAAATTTTGACAGAGCACAGTGTCAAGATAAAAACATCATTCTTACTAAATTATAAAATCTATGGAATAAAAATATACGTGGAGCTGACTTTGTAGCAGACCATCATTTGCAAATATGCAGCAATATTTTACCAACTAAACAAAGCTGTGCTTGTCACAATTTACAGTTTTTTAAATTTGTACCAGAGTGACTGAACTACAAAATTACTTAAATGACACTGATGATACATTTTTTAAATGAACACATTCCCTTTATGCTTCTCACTGCCAATGCCTTTTAGCAATATTTGAGTCTCTGAACACTTTTAAATAGAACATTATTTAAAGCAACTTAAGTATCCTACAATGACAGTGGTGCCTTTTTATTTTAACTAAGTCAGTCCTCCAAATTTTGGATGCATTTTTCTTTCAAATCAGTTAGAAAGTTTTAATTAAAGCAATCAAAGAGAACCAAAAGATCTTCAACATTTGAATATCTTAGCAAAATGAAATTATCTAAATAAAGTCTGCAATCAGGAAGGTATTGAAATTTGCCTCCACAAAAGCAAGGCTGGAAGTAAACAACTTAAATGATGTTAGCACAAACCACGTACGGGACTTAATTTTAAATTTCTAAACATGAGTGTGGGAATATCCAACCTCTTTTTATGCAGTTCCTATTTACAATTTGATAAACTGATATTCAGTACCTGTGATTTCCCAGCACCTCTGATTAACAAAATACTCAGAAGAATCATAAATGGAAGAAGTTTATTTCACAAATTTTGATTCATGAAAATATTTATCAACAGAAGGTATTCTGAATGGGAGCCAGAAGACAGGTGTATCTCTAAGTAAAATATTTACACATTTTAGCACAAAAATAATAAAATTGATAATAACCTCCATTTATCAGAATTGCTCTGAGTTTATCAGATGCCTCAGCATCTGTCGAGAGAAGTGGTTTTGCAATTTAAAATCTTGTGATTGACTGGGAAGAATCAATCGAAGGTGTCAACATTTTCAAATTCATTAACCATAAAAGTCACTTTGAAGAAGATTGCAGGCAATTTTATGAAAAATAGTGTAGAACAATATTGAAGAACTTCATTTTTCAGAAAAATACCAGGACCGTGGCCCCAGAAGTAGACAGAACTAGGAAACACAGAGGTGGCTGCCAACAGCTACCAAGAACAATTATTCTTGTGTCATCTACTGTCAGATAATTAACATAAAGAATCTTTTATATATAAATACATTTTTTAGGTTTATTATTTGAAAGTCAGAGTTACACAGAGAGGAG
>CM027397.1:2500617-2524287 GCA_015711505.1 Sylvilagus bachmani
TCCAGAGCCAAAAATCCTTTTGAGAATTTGTCCCGTTATTAATCAAAGTGACTACATTCAAGCTGGAACAGTTGCTGGCTTTTGCTATAAGTAGAATGAGTGCTACTGAACAGTTGTAATTTCTAACTTATCTGACTGCTAACTACCAAGAAGCGAACCACAAACAGGTGCACGAGGTCTGACTGCTAAGCCGCTCCCTGGGCACCTGCGTCCTACACTGGAGTGCCCGGGTTCGAGCCCCGGCTCGGTCCCGTCCCAGGAAGCAGCAGGCCATGTCCCTGCCACCCACCTGAGAGCCAGACGGAGTTTCCGGCTCACGGCTGTCGCAGGCATTTGGGGAGTGAATCAGCAAGTGGAAGTTCTTTCTGCCTTTCAAATAAATGAAAAATAATAAAAATTTAAAAATCAAGTTTATATGGCATTAACAATGTCCAGGCTATTTGTTTACATTTTTAGTCCGCTAATCACTCACCCCCAGGGACCCCCACAAAGCCCTTCGGGGGGGGGAACCTCTCTTCCGGAGAGCGCAGGGCTGGGGCGTCACTTGCACAGGCCCCAGGTCCCCAGGGAACATGGCGGCTGGGGAGGGGGCGGGCACGGGGCTGCCCCGCCTCCCCAGGGGCCGCTGGGAAAGCGGGTGGGCGGGGCTTCCCCGCTGAGTACGGCAAGCCTGCGGGGACAGTTCCCAAGGGCCCAAGGGTCCCGAGCCAGGTGCAAGCCTGGGGCTGAGACCCTGCCTCGAGCCCAGTTGCTTGTTTGGAGCAAGTCTAAGGGAAATTAAAAGGAGAGGAAAAGCAGCCGAGGAAAACGCAGGCTGCCACTGTGCAGGCGAGCGCCAGGGGCCCCGCAGACCGCCAGCGACAGCCCCAGGGTGGGGCAGCGGCCGGGCCTGCCCCGCTCCCACAGGCCCTGCGAAGGCTGCGCAGGGCGCTTGTGACCACGGGCACCTCCCCGCCATCAGGAGGACACGCGGCTCGCACCTGGAGGACTGGGTCGGCCCGCGTCCCAGGCGGGGCTGTGCAGCAGTGCAGCCCCCGGACTGCTGGGGCAGAGGTGTCCCGATGTCCCCGCTGCGCCGTTTCTAGCAGTGCGCCGTGACAGCTGGCAGGCGCGTGATATCCCAGGATCGACTCCCGGGGTCGGAGTCTCTCTCTGCACAGCACCGGGCTTTGTCAGCTGCTCCCCGCGAGGACACACCAGTGTCCTGTGACAGCTCCTCCTATCAATCCTGCGTCCCTTGGATGCGTCCCTCTGGCCCCTTGGATGCTTTCAGAAAAGTCTGATGATGGGTGCTGACTCCACAGGCCCATGTGTGCGGCTTAGGAAGGGGTGTGTGGTGTGTGTGATGTGTGAGTGGGACATATGTGAGGTGTATGTGATATGTGTGTGGTGTGTGTGATGTGTGAGTGGGGTGTATGTGAGGTGTATGTGATATGTGTGTGGATGTGTGTGGGATGTGTGTATGTGATGTGTGTGAGTGGGATGTATGTGAGGTGTGTGTGATATGTGTGTGGATGTGTGTGTGGTGTGTGTGATGTGTGAGTGGGGTGTATGTGAGGTGTATGTGATATCTATGTGATATGTGTGAGCGGTGTGTGGGATATGTGTGTGTGGTGTGTGTGTGAATGGGGTGTTTGTAAGGTGTGTGTGGTATGTGTGTGTGTGGTGTGATGTGTGTGTTTGGGTCTGTGGGATGTGTGTGTGGTATGATGTGTGAGTGGGGGGTATGTGAGGTATGTGTGATATGTGTGTGGATGTGTGGGTGTGGTGTGGGTGTGATATGTGAATGGGGTATATGTGAGGTGTGTGTGATAGGTGTGTTCTGTGTGGATGTGATGTGTAAAAGGGGCATAAGTGAGGTGTGTAGTATGTGGTTTGGTATGTGATGTGTGGTCTGTTTGCATGCACACCGCATATGTGTGATATATGTGATGTGTGTGATGTGAGTGGGGTGTATGTGAGGTGTGTGTGATGTGTGAGTGGGGTGTATGTGAGGTGCGTGTGATGTGTGAGTGGGGTATATGTGAGGTGTATGTGAGGTGTGTGTGATGTGTGAGTGGGGTATATGTGAAGTATGTGTGATGTGTGAGTGGGGTCTATGTGATGTGTGAGTAGGGTGTATGTGAGGTGTGTGTGATGTGTGAATGGGGTCAATGTGAGGTGTGTGTGATGTGTGAGTGGGATCTATGTGAGGTGTGTATGATGTGTGAGTGGGGTCTATGTGAGGTGTGTGATACATGAGTGATGTGAGGTGTGTGGTGGGGTGTGGGGGTGTGTGTGAGGTGTGTAGTTTGTGGGTTTGTGTCACGTGAGTACATGTGATGTGTATGAATGTGGTTGTGTGATATGTGAGCACGTATGTGGTGTGTGTGCTGTGGGGGGGTGAGAGAGATGTGTGGCATGTGAGTGTATAGTGGGTGTCTGTGTTCTGTTCATTCTGAGTTTTTGTCAAGCCTAACTCTTTCAGCTACCTGGGGAAGGTGTCTGTGACAGTTACTAGTTCTACCCTTGGAATGCTGGTGATAATTTGAACCTCCGAAGAACTCAATGTGAGTAAGAACACCCTGAGAAAAACCAAACCACCTTCTCTGAGCCCCTCCACGGACTGCTGCTGCACCGTGTTGTCAGCCTACTTGTGAAACCATTCAAGTGCCTGAGGGGTCTACATGGTGCCAGCACTACGAGGTTCCCTGAGATAGGACCCGCTGCCCTTCCCTTCGCTCACGCTCCCGGCACAGGGACGCCGTGGCGTGGGCTACACCATCTTGCCCGCTTCCTGACTGTGGTGCAGGTGCAGGGACTGACGGAGAAGCAGAACAGCGAGGAGGGTCTGTGCAGGGCCGTGTGCAGGCGTGTCTGACGTGGAATGTGCCTGATGCTTCCTTGTTCCTTGATGAAAACCAGGCCCACAGCGGCTGGCAGAGGCCCCTTTTGGCTAAGGCAGTACACAGTGCCTTCCCTGAGGTGGAGGCTGCAGGGCACCCCAGGTCTTGCCGCTGCCCTTGACCATGCTTCCAAGTCTGTAGGTCCCTGGTACCTTGCATTCGGCAAACCTGGATCCGTCTGGTTTTTCTCAGTCTTCGGGCACTCTCTGCCTTTGCTGGCTGTTCTTCTTACTCCAAGGCTTCCCAGAACACCGAGACTTAACTAGCAGTGACTAGCATGTTTAAAAAAATAATAATTCTTTGACTATCAGCACATTGAAAGGAGCATCGCCATCTTCTGCCACATATAAATACTTTACCTTTTTAATATTTATTTACTTGAAAGGCAGAATGACCGAGCAGGAGACACAGAGCTCTTCCACTCACTGGTTCACTCCCCAAATGGCTCCAACGGCCAGGTCTAGGAGCCTGGACTCCATCCTGGTCTCCCCCATGGATGGCAGAAGCCCAAGTACTTGGACCCTCATCATCTGCTGCCTCCCAGATCCATTAGCAGGGAGCTGGATTAGATGCAGAGCAGCGGGGACTCCAACTGGACCCCCAGATGGGACGCCAGCATTGCAAGCTTCACCAAAAGGCCAGGCCCCATACATAAGGACGGACACAAACCCTCCTTAGTTTCTTAATTAGATTCCAGAGCAGGATACGAGAAGCCAACGGGCAGACAGGAATCCCTGGAAAGACACTGCTCTGTGTCACAGCCTGGAACAAACTTCAAGTCAGCCGCCCACGTAGTACAGGCAAAGTTCAGTCCATGGTGGATGAAGAAGTAAGCAGTGGTGACAGGGAACCGTGTGACAAAGGCTGACCTCAGCAGGCCTTGGCTGTCAAAGGTTTGGCCTTTCACAAGCTTCTGGGAGACCCTGTCCCTGGCTGATTCTGTCCATGTACCCGTGTGCCTTTCCTAGAATGAGCTGTCACTGTTGAGCTGGACACGTCTTCTGAACCCTTCTAGCGATCAATGGGGCCTGAGGGATGGTCTGAAAAGTCCCACACTGCAGTACTGCACAGCTCCCACGGACACAGCATGAGCCTGAGGCCCAGATCCACGCAGGTCCTTCCCCTGCTGCCCGACCTCTGTCCCCCACCGTCTCCACTAGTTCGGGCTGTGCAGACGTGAGGGGCTGACACAGCCAACGCTTACGCCTCACAGCTCTGCAGGCTGCAATCTGAGGCCAGGGCGACAGCTCTGGAGCTGGTGAGAGCTCTCCTCCCAGTTTGCTGTGCTCTCACGCAGGAGGGAGAGTGGGGGGTGGGGGGCAGAGAGAGAGGTGAGAGGTACTCGGTCTCTTCTAAGGACACTAATCCACCCTCATGACCCAGCCCCTGCCCAAGGACCCCACCATCGCCTACTGGACACAGGACACAGGAATTGCAGAAGACACATGCATTCAGCCCAAAGTGACCATGAGGCACTGATGCCTGCACCCCCACCCCAAACATCAACCCCTAGGGATCAGCCAGATTTAAATGAAGATTTTGCCACAATTCAACTGCCTTTTGCTCCCATAAGCTCATGATTCTTGGTTCACCTCAGAAAGTGTTTTTTTGTTTGTTTTGTTTTTTTGACAGGCAGAATTAGACAGTGAGAAAGAGAGACAGAGAGAAAGGTCCTCCTTCCGTTGGTTCACCCCCCCAGAAGGCCACTATGGCTGGCGTGCTGCGCTGATCTGAAGCCATGAGCCAAGTACTTCCTCCTGGTCTCCCATGGTGTGCAGGGCCCAAGCACTTGGGCCATCCTCCACTGTACTCCCTGGCCACAGCAGAGAGCTGGACTGGAAGAGGGGCAGCCGGGACAGAATCCAGCGCCCCAACAGGAACTAGAACCCGGTGCTGGCGCCGCAGGTGGAGGATTAGCCTGGATTAGGCTGGAAAGTGTTGTTTCTGATACGGACATGTCACACACGCAGCCTCTGAAGACTCAGCACCCTGGTGCGGTTTCATGCTGAACCCCCGAAAATCCTGGCATTAATGAGGTGTCTCCAGGTACTGTGTGGACTGCGTGCTTCCCTAAGAAGCTACAGCTCCGAGAGTTTCAACCAGCAACCAAGCGCAGACAGCCAGGATTCCTCATCCTACTTCCCACAGCTCAGGTTAGAAAGTTCATTTGAATTAGAAGAAAATTAGATGGAAAACAAAATGCATTCCAGGTGAGAGAAACATATTGCAGAAGTCTATGTTCTAAAAAACTGCAGGCATATTTGCACGTCGATAAGTACAGAGGGAAAACCTTAGGATGCTAACAGTGGGCTCTCTAGGAGAGGAGGTGTCTAGAATTGTGGGCAATTTCTTTCATCTTTCTGTTGAGTCTATTGTTTGATTTTTCTGCAGCACACATGGATCACTTGGGGAAGAGTGAAGCAGCACTGACAAAGGGGGGTCTGTTTGTTCCTGGCTGGGGTCTGCAGGAGGCAAAGTCATGACTGTGAACCTGATGCTGCTCAGAGCCAACCCACCGTGTCCACTGTGCAGCCGGGGGCCGACACCAGAGGAAGAGGGTGGGGGACAGGAACCAGGCGAGGCCAGCACAAGTCCCTGTGTCCCCCAGGCCCAGACTGGCCTCTGCCTGGTCCTGACTGCCCAATCTGGTTTGAGAACTGTGGGAAGAAAGGAGGGAGAGGAGGAGCGAGACTCTACATAACACATCCTGCCGGCAACAGCCTCATTTTACAGCCGCTGGCTTTCAGAAGCAAGCTGGCAGAACGCGGCGGGAAGGTGGACTGCCAAGCGCTGTGTGTCCGTGCATCTCACTCCCTTCTCCCTCCCCACGGCTTCCAGGTCCTGGACCACGGAACTGCACGGAGGGCCCCTGGGGTCTGCTGAGAATCGGCCCAGTGCTGGCCGAGGCCTCCCTGGGTGGCCACGTGGAACTCAGAAGCCATGGGAGGGTCGCTCGTGGGTCTCCCCGGCCACACCCTGGACGACCAGGACTGCTCCCCTGTCTGGGCCCAGCCACCCGCAGTGTGTGGGCTCACCTGACTCTGAATGCGAGGCCCATGCCCCACTCTACCCGCGCCGCCCCGGCGGCTTTGCAGGCAGTCTCGGGAGCTACTGGGAGGTCCTAGGACCCCAGCAGTCAGCACAGTACTGGCTTGACTAGGTACTGACAAGCAACAGGTCCTGTGTCCAGACAAGGTCAGCCCAGGGCTCTGGGCACAACATGAGCCTGCCCTGCCTGGCCCCCACACACTCCCATAAAGCTTTATTTGCAAACGCAGCCCAGGGGCCATGGCTAATCATAACCTTGGAAGACTGTGAAATGTTCATTTACAAGTTCCAGAGTGAATGTGTGCATACATACACAAAATACGCTTTATAGCTAAGCTCACACATTTTATATTTTGATTATATAACACATCTATATAATATATAAAATATATCTTATATATTTTATATTATATGTTGATGTAGCATGCTTTGTGGTAGTTTAAGTATCATATTAAGCATATTGGTTACATAATAAAATAATGATTCCTATTACGTATAGAACTTGCATTCCAAATATGTGACAGCCAGTCAGGTGCACATAGCAACCTTCTGATCAATGACAAATCACACAGACAACAGTGGTCCCACAGACTACCCCGCCGGGTGACACCACAGCCAGTGTCTCTGTGACAGTCACATTGTGATGGAATCATTTAATGGTGCATTTCTCAGAACAGAATCTGTCCCTGTCAACTTGCAGGTGTGTGTGTGTGTGTGTGTGTGAGTGTATGTGCGATTGCATGCATGAGGGTGTGCGTGTACCTGTGACAGTATGTGAGTACACGGGCATGTGATTGTGCGTGACAATGTGTGCAGGACTGTGTATGTATGATACTGTGTGACTGACAATGTGTGTGTGCACATGACAATGTCTCTGTGTGACATGTGTGTCGGGGTGTGTGTGTATGCGTGTGTGTCCAATGCCCCTAACGTGCTTCCTTCTCCACCACGTCTGGACATGGAAGTGTCCAAGTGAAGTGCAGAGGCTGCTGTGTCCCTCAGCTCCCTGTCCAAGCGGGCTGGAGGCTTCGGGCCCCACAAGCCTCGGCCAGTGCTCTTCATGAGCACAGAGGACAGGGCTTCAGGCCGGGTCACTCCACCCACCTCCATGTCTGGGACTACTCTGGCCACCGCAGAGGCTCCCTCCTTTCCAGATCTCCGCGGCTGCTGGGCGTGCAGGAGTGATCCACAAAGAGACAAACAGGCACGCGCATCGGGCTGGGTGACTAAGACGCCCTCGTCCTGCGTCAGAGGGCCTGGGCTTGCTTTCTGGCTCCGGCTCCTGACTGCGGCTTCCTGCTAACGCAGACCGGGGACACGGCAGCAGTGGCTCAATTAGCTAGGTTCCTGCCACCACATGGGAGACCTGGATCAAGTTCCTGGCTCCTGGCTCTAGCTCAGCCCAGCCCTGGCCACTGTGGGCATTTAAGGAGTGAATACGCTGATGGGCTTTCTCTCTGTTCCCTCCTGTCTGCCTCTCAAAAAAACAAAGAAATAAAACCTAGAAGAAACAAGCAGCTGCCACAAAGATGACTCTAAGAGACCTTAACTCTCTGTCCTTGTGGAACTTTATTCCCAGGAGACGGCTTTGTGCTCCACTTTCCTGTTGTCCTTTTCTCCCAATTTTTACACCAAATGTCCTCTTTTCCAGCTGCCTTTCTGCTAATAAAATATGTATGGCTTTTATTGGATCCATACCAAAAGGTATAGGTCAGTTTATTATCATCTAAAAGTTGCTGAAAATAAATCACATGGGAGAGCTTTAAGTGGCAAATGAGATGAAAACAGAGTCAATCAAGCATTCGGAGGCCGCAGCTGAACCACGTGCCTGCATGAAACACACCAGCCACTGGCTTCCGGGAGCAGATGCTCCGTGCGCCAGCTGGGCAGTGAGCCCACCCCAGTGCTTCCTGCCCCTCTGTACGTAAGCAAAGGCAGAGAAGAGAGCGCCTCTCCCAGCCGTGCCCAGCCCCACATGGGCTCCCGGCTCCGTCACTGTGGGCAGTCACCCCAGGTCACGGGGCAGCAAACAGCCACCTCCTCGGGCCCACACCTTCCTCGCGTCAGAACCTCGGGCAGGGACCTTCAGACACAGCCTCACCTGCCCCTCCTCCACGTGTGGGGCCCCAGCTGGAAAGACCCAGAAGCCAGCTGGGCACTGGAAACTTCTAGAACAATGCCATCCAATGCACTGGCCACCAGCCACTGTGGCCATCGAGCACTTTAAATGTGGCTGGTGCCGCTGAGGAACTGAAAAGCCCCATTTCATTTACGGTCCATTCATCGACTTCAGCGGGCATCTCTGGCAGCTGGCCAGCTCAGGGGCCAGCACAGAACCACTCGGGTCCCAAGCTCGGGGCTGGCTGTCGACCTGGCCCTCTGTTCCTGGGACACAGTGGGGGCAGCCAGCACGACTTAAACCTGGAACCATGGGACAATCAGCAAGGAGAGGACCAGAACGTGCCACAGCTCAGGAGAGGGAGAGAAAACCGGCGCTGCCCTAGGACCCTACTCGCCCCGCTTGCCGGGACACTGAGGGTTCCAACCACCCTTACTTCACCTGGCCCCAGCGCTGGGGTCTCACGCAGCCCCTCCTGGCGGGTGTCAGGTGCAGTTCTCATGATCAAAGACCTAGGTACGTGAGACAGTGTGGACCATACCCCTCTCTACTGAGAATACACAGGATTACGGGCGCGTTATACTCCAGTGTCAGTGTGTGGGGACACATACAGATGCGTGTAATATACGGGCATAATATACGCAAACATCCACCGTAGGGAGCGTGCATCACAGCGGACGATGTGCAGGTTATTTTACATGTGATATCCAAGTTATATTCACACATGCATAGGCGACTTACGCACGTCACCACTGTGTACCGAGTGAAAGCTTTGTTGTAGGGTATACGCCCGTGCCGTCGTGGGGCTAACAGCCCCAAGTCGCGCTGCCACGCCAGCAGGAAAGTCCAGCGGGCGCTGCTGCTGCTGTCCTGGGTTTCCCAGCAGCACTCCGGCCTGGGAGACCCTGGCTCAGTCCCGGGCCTCATGCTGGCTGGAGGGGCCACGTGAGCTACCACGGGGACTCTCCCTCACGGAAAATCGATTGCAGATGTTCAGTGTGTTTATAAAACACCTCTGTTAAGTAACTGGGGACACTTAGCTCAGCCACAGACACATAGAACCCACAAATCTGGGGTCAGCGCTGTGGCACAGTGGTTTAATGCCCTGGACTGAAGCATCCCACATGGGTGGCGGTTCGAGTCCCAGCTGCCCCACTTCCCATTCAGCTCTCTGCTGTGGCCTAGGAACGCAGTGGAAGATGGCCCAAGTCCTTGGGCCCCTGCACCCACGTGGGAGACCCAGAAGAAGCTCCTGGCTCCTGGCTTCGGATCAGCACAGCTCTGACCACTGCAGCCAACTGGGAAGTGAACCATCGGATGGAAGACCTCTCTCTCTCTCTCTCTCTCTCTGCCTCTCCTCTGTGTAATTCTGACTTTCAAATAAACAAACATTTTTAAAAACCCACAAAGCACGCGATAAACAAGAAGTGTCCAGGGTAACACGGCCCGAGTTGGGCTTTACCCTGCACATGCCAGCTCTCGGACGCCCACATCAGTACCAGCCAGCCTGATCCAAGCCCCAGCTCCGCTGCGTCCCACCCGGCTCCTGCTGATTTCCCGCAAGAGGCAGCAAGCATGAGCCCCTGCCACCACGGCGGGAGAGCCAGACGGAATTCCTAGGTCCTGGAGGCGCCTCACCCAGCCCTGGCCCCTGCAGGCATGGAGGGCATGAACAGCGCGTGAAAGATCTCTCCTGTCTCCACCTCTACCTCATCTACCTCTCTCTGCCTTTAAAATATAATAAAAAATACAAATTTAAAATCGTAATTTTTTAGAAGCAGGCTCCCTTGCAGCAGCAGCTGGAGCCGGGACAGCGAGCCCGGCCCTTCCTCGGCTGCCCACAGCCCCGGCCACGGCTATTCCATGAGCTGCAGCTCCGCGACAGCTCCCCCAGTGGCAGACACCTGCCTACACCAGGAGGCGGTGCGGGCCGAAAGCAGGGCTTGGGTGCAGCACCCGAGTCTGAGCTCCGGCTCCACATGGATCCTCCCCTCCCCCAGATCCACAGCAGGGCCTGTGGTCTCCTTTGGCCTTTCCAGCCCTTTGGGAGGCAGAAGGACCTGACTGAACCCACATCCGCCTTCACACTCTAGAGCAATGCCCAAGGACGCCCCAGGGGAGCCCCCTCCCGCCCCGAATCTTAGCCCTGCGTCCTGTGACATCACCAAGCGTCACAGCTCCCCACAGGGAACTCACTGCTGGGCCATCCTCCTGGGAGACAACGTCTGCATCTTGGACCATCCAGGGGTCACTCATCACCAGCCAAGCATCTGCTGGGATGGGAATCACCCGTGGGCACCGGGGTCATGCAGTGGGTTGAGCACCAGCACAAGTCCCAGCTGCTTGGCTTCTGATCTCACTCCCTGCTAATGCTCCTGGGAGGGCAGCAGACGGCCCAGTGCTTGGCCCCTGCACCCACGTGGGAGACCAGAGGGAGTTCCAGCTCCTGGCTCTGGTCTGACCCAACCGCAGCTGCGACGGACATTTGCTAAGTGAACCAGTGGATGGAAGATCTCTGTTTCTCCCTCTCGGTGGCTCTGCCTATCAAATAACTAGGATAAATCTTTTAAAGACCCATGTGTGCTGTTCTCTGCTGTACCCTGGCATCTAGAACAGAGCCTGACACACAGTAGGTGCTTCTGAGGGGCTTGCTGGGTGAGCCTTGCTCAAGAACAGCCACCATCCCCACCCCCACCCCTACTTCCACCCCTCCCCAAGAGAAAAAACCGCAATGTGCACATGAACTATTCTGAAACCCGCAGCAGAGGTCACAGAGCTCATTTTCTGAGGGAATGTTTTCCCATTTTTAACATAAATGTGGAGTGGGTTCTGGACACTTTCCTAAATCTTTTCAAATTATTATCTCATTTGATTCTCACAAAACCCCTAGGATTGGGGAAACATCATTTTTTTAAATAACTGCATACATGCAGGATGTGGCAGAGAGCGCCCAGTGGGGTCTCAGGAACCTTCCCCCAGACCCTGGGGAGTGAACCAGCTGACGGGAGCAATCTCTACTAAATAAAATAAACACAACTGGCACAAAGACCTCCCTCCAGCTCCCCGACCCCACCCACCCCGCAGCACACACCCACTGGTTCCTGAGTTTACCACTTTGTCACCTGGAAGAGATCACGCTCATGAGACTGGGGAGTCTGCGTGGTGAGACTGAGCCTACTTTCCGCTGAGGACGAGGGCCTGGGATCGTCTTAGCCGCTGCAGGCGCCGGTGGTAACCCCGTGCCATGGCGGGCAGCGCCCTGTGGTGCAGACACACCTGTTGGCTCAGCTGTCACCTACACAGAGACACTCCGGCTGTCCCCACGGGGCTGTCACAACAACACTGCGTGAACATCTGCGTGCAGGTTCCGTGTGGGCAGACATTTCCACTTTTCTGGAGTAAGCAGCCTGGTGCACGATGGGAAGTGTGCACATCCAGAAGCTTAAAGCCGCCCAACCACATTCCCAGCACCCGGCCAGCTTCCGGGCCATCGGCGACATCCGCAGGAGAGTGCTGGGTCACTGTATCACAGCCAGTGCCTGGTGCTGCCCGTTTTGATCTCAGTGGTTCTGATCGGGAGCTGTGAGTCCCCCTGACAGCCAGGGACACGCAGCATCCGGTCAGGAGCTGGTTTCCCATCCATGATAACTGAAATAATTGTCTCTTCAGACCCTCATCTGCACAGACTGCTTGAACTGTTTTTTTCTGTTGGGTTTTGAGTGTTCTCATTTTTTTCAGGCATAAGACTTCCTGCCGTGTGGTTTGCACGTCTCTCCCTACAGCGGACTGCACGCTTTCATCTGGGTCCCAGGGTCTTGCACAGATCAGACATCGTGAGCTTTCATGAAATCCGACCTGTGACATTTCACTCTTGCAGGTTATGCTTCTGGGGCCACGGCGAGAACTCATCATCAAGCCTGGAGCCTGTGTTTCCTCTACGACTTTACAGTTGTACACTTACATCTAAGCCCATGATATATCTAAGCCCATGACTGAGGTCCACCACTTTTGTGTACAGTCCACATATTTGTGGCCAACACTGTGGTGTAGCCGGCTAAGCTGCCGCCTGCAGCACCGGCATCCCATACGGGCACTGGTTTAAGAGCGGCAGCTCCATTTCTGATCCAGCTCCCTGCTAATGCCCTGGGAAAGCAGCAAAAGACGGCCCAAGTGCTTGGGTCTCTGCACCCACGTGGGAGACCTGGAAGAAGCTCCCGGCTCCTGGCTTCGGTCTGGTCTAGTCCTAGTCGTTGGGATTAATTAGGGAGTGAACCAACAGATGGAAGATCTCTCTCTCTCTCTCTCTCCCTCTCTCTGCAACTCTGCCTTTCAAATAAGCAAAAATAAAATTTTAAAAAGTAAATAAATACACATATTTAGGTCAAGATCCAGTTTTTAAAAGACTGTCCTTCCTTCTGCTCAAATGGAATTGTTTTGCATAAACTGCTGCTATATTTTTCAATCAAGCAGGACTTTTATTAGTTTTTTTTCCTTCTGATGAGAAGCTGACTGTCATTCAAACGTGTCTGCCTCACACGTAAGGAACCACTTCTCCCTGACTTCATGCAACATTTTTCTTCACTTTGGTTTTCACAGCTTGATGACGACACATCTTGGTGCGGATTTCCTGGGGCTTCTCCCATTTGGGATCAGCCAGCTTCTTGAACCTGTAAGTGTGTGCTTTTATGTTACATGGGAAATTTCCAACCCTTATGTCTGTGAATGCAGTCACACACCAAATAACAACGCTTTAGTCACTGACAGTCCACGTTTCGACCATGGTCCCAGGAGATGATGTCACAGCCAGGAGTGACATCACAGCCATCGAAGCCTTATAAGCGAACTCTCTGATGAACAGGTTGTGAGATCGGCTGATGATCCATTTCTCAGAACACACCTCTGTTGCTAAGCAACATGCGACTGTAGCTTCTCAGCTGCACTTTCCTGCTTTTGGTACTGCAGCGATTGAATATTAGATGGCTCGCTATTGTCCCACAGGTCCCGAGACACGATTCTTTTCCTCTGTTCCTCCAGTTTATTTTCTGTTTTCAGCTAGGTCCCTTCTGTTGTTTCACTGTCTAGTTCAGAGTCTCCCCTCTGACCTCCCCAGGCTGGCGAGTCTGAGCAACGAGACTTCATTACATCCGTATCTTGGCTGCAACTCGCTCTCACCTGCGGATCTGAGCGTGGTTCCCAGTCCTAGAGCACCACTCCCTTTATCACTGTCACTGGCTGTGTTCTCTCACTCAAATGGAGACATTCCCAGCTCTTGGCATGACAAGGGATTTCTCTTCAGATCTGGACCTTTGGCTGTCACCACCAGGGGCAGGAGGCCCAAGCTCCTCGCTTAGCTTCAGATGCCCGCACCGGGGAGGGCTCTCACTACCAGCCAGCAGGTGGGAGCCCAGACTGCCCCCTGTCCTCACTGACCCCCACCTTGCTGAGTGAGGCAGGAGTACTCACTCCATCCTGACAAGTGGCTCAGGGGTGGGGTGGGGCGGGGGGCGTGGCTTCTACTCACACACAGTGGGAGGGGACATGGAGATACTGCCCATCCCTCATTCCACCTCCCCATTCGACCTGTGCCCTCGGAGCGCAAGAAGGGATACACTTTCCTGAGGGTTGGACAGGAGCTAAATGGCGGCTGCCTTGGAGCTGCGTCTTGCCAGGTTTCCCCTTGCTGGCCCTGCAGCAGAGACGGGGCTGTGCCGGGCCTGGAGATGGCTCCCATTCACTTCTGACCGCTGGCTCCTGCCCCCGGGGGAAGGCCACGCTGACTTTTCTGCAAGTCCTTCTTTGGGTCCTGGCGTCTCAGGCCAGTCTACCCAGAATCCTCCTGTCTTCTTTGTCCTGTTGCTGCTGCTGCTCGTTGGTGGTAAAATGCACCTAATGCGACACCTGCCACGTATGGAGGGCATTCCCACTGTTGTCTTCCGGTCCTTCTGCACTTGGCGTCCTGGGATTTTAGCTGTGCCTTGCAAGATGACCAGTACAAGTCAAAGGCAGCTTTTCACAGCCACAGCCAACCACACACCTGCACAGGCGGCATAAGAACGGGCGTGGTTTCTCCAAGTCCTCTGGTCAACATGTGCTCGCTCCTTTCTGGTACGGGGGAAGCCAAGCAGTGTGTCCTCATCAGGGGCAGCTCTGCTGGACCGAGAGCATCTGAGACCACTGCTTTTCCTGGGCGTGCCCCTCCAGGTCTGCACAGTCACCCCTGCTCTGCGTCCTGCTCCTCTTTGCCACACAGGCCAGACAGCCGCAGAACCAGTGCCCTCCCAGCACAACTCCAGACAGACAACTGAGTGGACGTGGGGCACAAACAGCCCCGTGTGTGTCCTGCAGGGCAGGGTCCCCTGGTGGGAACCAGTCACTGCAGTCACTGCACGAGCTGCCGTGCCCTGTAACCAGAGTGTCTCTGGTGGGAACCAGTCACTGCAATCACTGCACGAGTTGCCGTGCCCTGTAACCAGAGTGCTTCAAAACAAGCCGACAAGGTTCTTCAGAAAGTCCATGGAAAATGCACCCTATAGAAAAACCCGGCATGGACTGCAAAACATTTTTTGAGCTAAAAAAAAAAAAAAAATTTTTTGACAGGCAGAGTTAGACAGTGAGAGACAGAGAGAAAGGTCTTCCTTTGCCGTTGGTTCACCATCCAATGGCCGCTATGGCCGGCGCACCGGGCTGATCCAAAGGCAGGAGCCAGGTGCTTCTCCTGGTCTCCCATGGGGTGCAGGACCCAAGCACTTGGGCCATCCTCCACTGCACTCCCGGGCCACAGCAGAGAGCTGGTCTGGAAGAGGGACAACTGGGACAGAATCCGGCACCCCGACCGGGACTAGAACCCAGAATGCCAGCGCCACAAGTGGAGGATTAGCCTACTGAGCTGCGGCACCAGCCTAAAATTTCTTAATTCAACTTTTCCATGAACTTGTTACTAATACTCATTTATTGATTGATTTGAAAGGTAGAGTGTCGAGAGAGAAAGATCTTCTATCCACTGGTTCACTCCCCAAATGGCCACAACAGCCAGTTCTGGGCCAGGACGAAGCCAGGAGCCCGAAACTCCACCCTGTCCTCCCACATGGGAGACCAGGAGAGGCACCTGGCTCCTGATCAGCACAGTGAGCCGGCCATGGCAGCCATTGGAGGGTGAACCAACGGCAAAGGAAGGCAGGGCCAAGTGCTTGGGCCATGCTCAGCTGCCCTCCCTGGGAGCTAGGTCGGACGCGGAGCAGACAGAACCAGAACCAGCACTAGGATAGGTGACGCGTGCATTGAAGGCGCCACACCACGATGCCGGCCCTCAGCTAACCATGAAGCTCCCTTGTGTTGGCTGTCCATCCTCCCCTCCCTCCCAGTGTTTCCTGGGGACACCATCTACATGAACTTGATCTTGAGTGTCTGCCTCAGGACATGATTCTAGAGGAAGCTCAGGCAAGATAGATTTATGCTGGAAAAATCTAGGTGCCTTTCAGTGAGTTTCCAAATTAGCAAGCATCTCACCCCTGCCTCACCCCTCCAGGTACAGTCTCTGACGGCTGCCCCCTCACCCACCCGTCCTCTGTGGGCAGGGACTCCATGACAGGGATTCCCCAATGTGTCCTTTGGACAAGAACTCAAGTCGCCCGCCACAGGCGCAGTGTGCTGGGGTCCTCCATCGTCCTGCCCCACAGTGACCGGGGACGTCTCCATGGGCTTCCCTGCGTGTCTGCTCTGGCTGCAGCTCCTGACAGAGGGGAGGTCCCAGGAACTGTGGCTAACACACTGACACACGCAGGAGCGCCGGCACCCGGAGCCATAAACATAACCTTTCTCTGCAGCAGCTACACAGTGACCTAGCCCCAATACTAGGGGCAACTCTGTTCTTTTTTAATGTTTTACTCTTCTGAGAGAACAGTTTGAATACATGTTGTAGGGTAAAGCTTGTTGGCTCCACTAAACACAGAGTTCAACAGCAACAACAACAAAAGTACGAAAGATCGCAGTCCAGCAGGAAAACAGGCAAGGGTGATCCACAACGATCCAAGGAAAAGATGGTCACGCTTCACTCACACAAAGGAAATGTTAGGGGCCAGCTCCGCGGCTCACTAGGCTAATCCTCCGCCGGCGGCACCGGCATCCCACATGGGCACCGGTTCTAGTCCCGGTCGGGGCGCCGGATTCTGTCCCGGTTGCCCCTCTGCCAGGCCAGCTCTCTGCTGTGGCCCGGGAGTGCAGTGGAGGATGGCCCAAGTGCTTGGGTCCTGCACCCCATGGGAGACCAGGAGAAGCACCTGGCACAGCTCCGGCCATGGCAGCCATTTAGGGAATGAACCAACGGGAGGAAGACCTTTCTGTCTGTCTCTCTGTCTATAACTCTACCTGTCAAATAAATTTTTAAAAAAGTAAATTTTCAAAAGGATAACAACAAGTTTTCTGAGAATGGTAACTAATACATTCAATTGTCTGGGTTCCTCAAGGATCCAGTACTCACTCCTAACCGTGCACCCGTCCTTGGGTCTGCGCTGTGGCGCTACAGCTTCTCGTACAAGAGAACCCAGGTGACAAAGTTTGCTTTCAGCTGAGGCTGTGGACAACTCCACCCCAGACCCTTAGCAGCCTGACCTACATTCACGATCCATGGGACACTGGGCAAAGGCTTATGGTTTTCGTTGCAATATTTCAAATCAGATTTCCAGATAGTGCGCCGGCATCCTCTGTGGCTCTGAGGTGCTCACTTCCATGCAAGGCCAGTTCACCAAGATTCAGAACTTGGGCCTTGCTTGGGGGAGGACCAGAAGCAGTTCCATGTGTCCTGCACCCCAGCAAGGCCTCCTGGAACGGCACGGATGCCACAGGCTTCCGCAAGGGTCAGCCCGCTGGGTCCCTGCTCTCACGCGCATCCCCACTCCCTCTCCTGCCCTCCCCCGGCATCCTGGTCACACGTCTTCCACACGGCACATGCGCAACATCTACAGGACATGACTACCTTCGAGACCATGAGCAAAGAAGGTATTCATAGGCTTAACCCCTCTGGACAACAAAGGAGACACCTCCTTTTGTTCACTACCATAGTCAAGGGAAATCACCCCGGGAGAGCAGAGCACAAGGACGTAGAGCACACAGGTGTGTCCTGGTAAGTGCTTGGCTTCCCCCGGGCGTGTGACATGAGGACACAGAGACTCAGCCCCACCTTTACCATTCATGATGAGACAGGGGAGCTGGCTCCTGGGAGCTCACACTTTCTACTGATCACCACTTCACCACCATGGAGGAAACAGAGCCCCACCTTGGAATAAGGGGTACCCAGAGGGCTGCGCAGGAAGAAACACACAGGCCAACCAGATTCCTATTTCCCAATGACACGGCGTCCTACTGAGAGTGCGCCCCTGGTGCAACTGTGTGCACTGTGTGCACCGCTTCTGTGTGTCACTCTGCCTTCTTGGACTCCACAGCTTGTACAGCTCTGTGGTGACATCTGCCCCACACAACATGCATGATGGTCATCAGAGAGCAGAATGTCCTTGAGCACAGAGGTCGCCTTACACGGTGGAAGCAACCAGAACAGTACAAAATTCCCAAGTCCTGCAACATTTCCTAGACAAATGGCTCTGAGCCTTACCAAAAAGAACCCACTCCTAGGCAAGGAGGTCCACTCTCCCCTCTTCCACTCACAACAGTGCTGAGGACCACCCCCAGAGCAGTTAGGCATGACAAGGAAATAAAAGGAATGTAAGTAAGAAAGGAAGAAGTAAAATAACGTGTTTGCAGACGATAGGATATCTTACATAGAAACTCTGCTACAGCTAATAAATGAATGTGGTTAACTTGTAGAATACAATCCACATTCGAAATAAAGTGCTATCTATTGTATTTCTGTACACCAACAGTGAACTATGTAAAAGAGAAATTATGGAAACAATCCCATTTAAAATAGCACCAGAAACCAGCAATGGCTCAGGGATGAATTTAACCAAGGAGTTCTAACCTTGCATAGCAAACCTAGAAAACATCGAGGAAAAAAATAAAATGAACGCAGATAGAAATAAGTGGAAAGAGATTCTACAGCTGTGGTTAGCAAAATCGATATTGTAAAATGTGCATAGTGCCCAAAGCAATTAATAGATTCAATGCAACCCCACCAAAATCTTGAAGACATAGTTCACAGAAATAGGAAAAAAAAGTCTAAAATTCTTATGGAACCACAAAAAAAACCTCAAATAGTTGAAGCTGCTTTGAACAAGAACAAAAGTGGCAGCATCAAGTTTCCTGACTTCAAAATATAATAAAAGTTACAGCAACAAAAACAAATGTGGTACCACCACCAAGGAAACACACACACTGCCCAACGGAACACCTGAGACCCCAGAAGTAAACCCTCACACGTACAGCCAAAAGATTCTGACGCGAGTGCCAAGGATGCCCAACAGGAAAACGATCACCTCTTCAATAAATGGCACTGAGAAAACCGGAGAGCCACATTCAAAGAATGAAGTTGGACCCTTATCCTACATTCTACAGAAAAATCAACCCAAAATGGGTTAAAGGGGCCAGCACTGTGGCACAGTGGGTAAAGCCACAGCCCGTGACGCCAGCAATCCATACAGGCACCAGTTCATGTTCTGGCTGCTCTGGTTCTCATCCAGCTCCCTATATCTGGGAGCAGCAGCAGAAGATGGCCCAAGTGCTTGGGCTCCTGCCACTCATGTGGGAGATCCGGATAGAGTTCCCGGCCCCCGGCTTTGGCCTGGCCCAGCCTGGCCATTGCAGTCACCCGAGGAGTGAACCAGCTGATGGAAACAAGCTCTCTCGCGCTCACTCTCTTTCACTCTCTATAAATCTGATTTTGGAATAAATAAATCTTTCTTTTGTAATATATAAATAATTCTTTGTAATAAATAAATAAAGCCATCGACAGGGAGGCAAGGAAAGGAAGAAAGTATCTGCAAACAATGCATGTGCTAAAGGGCTAATTTCCGAAACACGTGAGGAATTCCCACAAGCCCGCGGCTAGCACATGCACACTTACACGCACAACTAACCCGATCTTTAAACGGCCAAAGGACTTGAAAAGACAGTTCTTCAACAAGACATTCAAATGGCCGACATGTACATAAAAAGCCTCTGAACATCACTAATCATCAGGGAAACGCAAATGAGGGCTACAGTGAGACAGCAACTGGCACCAGTAAGATGTCCGTTGTCAGGAGAGAACGGGGTGACGGTGTTGGCGAGTTTGGGGGGCTACAGCCTTGCACCTGCTGCAGGGAGGCCGACTGGTGAGGTGCTGTAAAGCCACGTGGCGGCCCCTCGAGAAACTGAACCCAGAACCATCACGTCACGCGGCAACCCCACCCTGTGCATCCAGGGAGGCTGAAGTCAGGATCTAGAGATCTCTGCCCTCCCACCGTCCATGCAGCCTGTCCACGACAGCCGAGACACGGGAACAACCCACCGGTCCAGCCACAGGTGGATGGATAAAGGAAGTCTGGCATATTCATATACAGAGTAGACTTCCATTCAGTATTAAAAAAGAAGCAGCTTCCACCACACGCAACCACATGGGTGAACCCAGGAGACATCACAGAAGTCAAATAAGTCACAGGACAACTGATGCGTCCCATCTAGAAAGGTCACACGTACACGGGAACCACAGGATGGTGGGGGCTGGGCCCGGGGGGGAAGACGGGGAACACACTGCTGTCCAGTGGGGGTGGGGCACACTTCTGCAAGACCAGCAGGCTCCAGAGAGCTGCTGAGAACACGGTTCCTCCACGGAGCATAAGACATTGCAAGCGTAAAGTCCAGTCAGACACAGAGCTCACGTCTGCGTTCTTACCACAGGACACCCGTGGATGTGATGGGCCGCTTGAAGAACAGGAACTCCATCTGAAACACTACATGTGACTCACCCGGTCAGCTCCTCTGGGAGCTCTGGCGGCAGGCACGCTGGGCCGTGCTGAACACCACTAGGCTCACACCAGGAGACGGCGCCAAGCCTGGGCCCTCGTGCCGACCCGGCCATCAGTTGTAGGGTTCCATTCACCAACCCCATTTTCCACCTTGTCTGGGACAGAGACATTTCCTGCTGGAGAGAAAACAGAGTAACTCCCAGCAGTCCTTGAGCAAAATGTAAACATGACCGCAAACCCAAAGCTGTGGCTCCCGTAGGAGGTTCCCATCACTCGACTCCTCTCCAGCGAGGAAAACCCAACACTTCCAGACGCCAGTTTGCCATCTCTGCTTTTACCTGGATCCAGACTTCGGTTTAGAATCAAGGACCCAGTTGGTTGCTCTCCGTCTCCCCCTAGCTCTTGGTGGATCCTTGGACATGGTGAGTGAGTGGAATCATGACCAAGCTTAAGAGACTACAGCAGTCATAAGGCACACTGTTGGTGTAGACTGTTTTCCCAGAGTTGTATCAGAGGCTGAATTTAAACAATAGGGATATTTTTTAAAAACCTAAATGCAGACACGGAGAAAAATCCAAAGGTGCGAGATGAACAGGTGATGACCTGCTTCTCGGCTCACGGTCCCGAAAGCATCCTAACTGGGGAACACGGCCGTGAGGGTCGGAGGCTTGCGGCACCAGGCTGCCCCCACGGCTGACCTCTTTGCTTTTCTTTCCTGTTTCTCACGCTTGCAAGGAGCAAGGGCAGGGAAGCTGAAAAGGCAAAAGGCCCAGCTCCAGCCTCGTCCTAGGAAGGGTCCCCACTCATGAAGGCAAAACTCGTACCTGGGGTGAGCCGGGCCGGGCTGGTGGGCTGCTGAGACCAGCGGGGGCTGCGGTGCAGACCACAGACCGGCCTCTTCCCACCAGCAGCGAGCAGGGAGGCCGCACCGGGGTCCCTGACAGCCTGTGTGGCCTTTGTCGTCTCCGGCTGCCCCTGCTTTTCAGAAACCGTGATGGCAAAGTTCTAGAAGTCATGGCGCTCCCTGCATGACAAAGGTTCGGAGCTGCACCTCGGCCCTGGTTTTTTCTCCAGGCACGCCGGCGTCCTCTGAGACAGCATTCAGGGCGTGCTGGAGCCGAGTTCCTCCTAATCACAGCCCTGGCTAAAGGCAACAAATGCTGGGAGGAAAACCAGGGTCCTCTGGGGGCTGTGTCATGGCAACTCTGAAAGGTGGGAGACAGCCGTGAGGGGCGCAACTGTGCAGAAGATGATGCCAGCAAGGCAGGGCCGCTGGGACTCAAACGCCCACTCCAGGCTGCTGGGGCGGCCGAGGCCTGCTGCGCCGGGAGGGCTCCGATCTCTCTGCCAGGTCCTGCTTCCTCCCGTTTCCTTCTAAGCTGCTGCTTCCGACAACCAGGACCGCAGCCTGCAGGCAGCATTTCTGTGATGGGGCTCTTGGGAAGCGAACCTGTGATTTGTCTTAAGCTCTCCCGCCCTTCCTGGAAAACCCAGGGACGAGATTTCTCCAAGGAGCTGGCCACCGTGTGGTCAACACAAAACCCCACGGTTCTTTCCACTACTCCTGACTCTCTGGACCCATTTTCCTGACTGGCTCTTTATCCCCTTTAGTGAAATTTCGGGCAGACTGCACACAGTTTTGGGTCACTTCCAGAAAGCAGAAACAAGGGTCCAGTGTCATGGTGTGGCAGGTAAAGCCACCTGTGACACCGGCTTCCCACATGGGCACTGGTTCTTGTCCCGGCTGCTCCACTTCCTACCCAGCTCCCTGCTAACGGCCTGGGAAAGCAGCGGAAGATGGTCCAAGTCCCTGGGTCCCTGCCCCCAACAGGGGAGATCCAAAAGAAGCTCCCGGCTCCTGGCTCCCATCTGGCCTAGCCCTGGCCATTTCAGCCATCAGGGAGTGAACCAGGGATGGAAAATCTCTCTCTTTCCCCCTCTCCCTATAACTCTTTCAAATACAATAAATCTTTAAAAAAAAAAAAAGTAGAAACAAGTAGTATCTTTTTAGGGAACTGAAATACTCAGATCAGAATGTCCCAGCTCGAAGCCTCTCTCCCTCCCGAGCAAGGGCTGGGAGAGGGGTGTCCTGTCCTTGGCTTCCTGTCCCCCCCAGCCTCAATCCACTCCCACTGGCTGCTGTCAGGGCTCCCTGGGCAGCAGGGAGATGTGATCTGCCAGGGCGGTTGTGACCAGGATGGAGCACCCTGAATGCGGCAGGTGACCCCAGGGGTGTCCTCCGCACCTTCGCTGCTGGGATCTCCGGCTACATTTCCACTGAGACACACAGCGCTTCTCCACCTGACTGCTTCCAACACACCCAGGCTTGCTGCCAGCCACCCCTCCACAGACTCACTCTGCCTCTGGGACACCTTGTAGATTGGCAACACCTTCAAACTACCTCAGTGCCTTGAATCTTCAACCAGACTCTCCCCACCCAGAAAACACCCACTACACATGGCCCCCGGGGCCAGGGATGGCATGCAGGCAGCCTCAGACAACCGCACCCTCCTGGCCCTGCCACCAGGGGGCGCCAGGCGCAGGCTTCCACCCTCCCAGTGCAGGAGAGCATCGGACACCTGCTCCTGGTCTCTACACATCTGACCTGCCTGTGGAGGAGAGAGAATGCAGGCAGAGCCCCAAACTCTGCCTTGTCTGGCTCTCAGTAATGGCAAAGAGTCCACTACAAGTCCTGACCCGTACTATGACTTAGCCTGGGGGGTCAAGTCCTGCGTTTCCTCTAACTATTAGACACACCAGCACCCAGGACTGCACAGCCGCCATCACCCATGAATGCTTCCTGCTTGTTCAGGAGTACTTGGTGATGCCAGAGGGATTCTCCCTGTGCCCAGACCCCAGAGCCAATGCATATCAAGAAAACCTCCGTGCCCGGCCAGGAAGTGCAGAGCCACAGGACTGCTTCTTTGTCATAAGCCCTGCACCCCAAAGATGGCTGCACTGACACTGACGTGATAAGGAGTTGAAAAACTTGTTCATAATCATCTGAGCTCGGGCCAAACTCTCATCTGTGTATAAAGTATGCGTGAATACTAACACACACTGAATTTCCAGGAACACACAATCAGCGGGAAGGCTGTGCTGTTATTTGTGGAATTTTACTAGGAGGTCTTTTGTTGAACCATTTCAGGAAATGATACCACCCAGTAGCAACACAAACCAACATCGGGGTCTCCACAGTCGGCACCTGCGCCTGTCACACAACACCGAGTCTACAGGTAGAATCAGGCAAGCGCCTGACTCTTCCCGTCTAGGATGGGGCTAATTGAATATTCAAATAAGCTGAATGCATTCAAAAGCACTGACCATGCTTACACATCCAAATGTATATTGTTTTATATTAACGGATTTCCTTTTACTTCTCTGTTGTGTTACAGTAAGGGCTCTGAACAGACTTTTTCCTGAATGATACTACAGAAAGAAGGCAAAACCTGGCTTTGGACATATAGAAAATTAACAATAACTAAAGAAGAAATTAAGACATATTTGTTGTAAAAGGGGGCCAGCTGAGTATCAAGCCACTGCCCTCAGTGAAACACTGTGCTACATGCTGGAAGTATTTTTAAAAGTCCAGATGTGTACAAAGCATTCTCCCTAAACATAATTTATATTTCTTGTTATGATATGATTATCAACTGTAAATACTTTTATATCCCTACTGACTTCTTGTCTGCTTGGGAGATAAGTTAAAGACTCCTTTTATTAT
>CM027397.1:2524787-2537987 GCA_015711505.1 Sylvilagus bachmani
CTGAAGGAGCCAGCGGCTTCCTCCGGGTCTCCCATGTGGGTGCAGGGGCCCAAGGACTTGGGTCATCTTCCACTGCTTTCCCAGGCCACAGCGGAGAGCTGGATCAGAAGTGGAGCAGCCGGGACTAGAACCAGCACCCACAGGGGATGCCTGCACTTCAGGCCAGGGCGTTAACCCACTGCGCCACAGCCCCAGCCCCTAGTTGGTTTTTTAATTACTTTTTTTTTCTAGTGAAAACTTAAGTCCCAACCGTCTGTCCTCAGGCGACAAGACCTCCATCCTAGCCCTGCCTGGGCATCCCCTGTCCCTCCCCCACACAGTCATGGGAATAAAGAACTTGGGGAGGGACAGGGTGGGGTGAGACACCTGTTTTCCTGGGGGCCCAACATCGACACATGTTATCATGCATGTTCAGTGTTTCAGTCGCTGGCAGAGGACCAGACCCTGGAAACCCTGAGGGTTGTGTGATCCCTGGGCTCAGGAAGGTTTTCTGTGAGCAGCCGGAGTGGCTGTCCCCTGTCGTGGGCAGCATGGCCAGGACTCAAGGTCCCGACCCCAGTCCCCACCTCTGCCACCGTGCCACGGAAGCAGGCGTGGATGGTGCGTGAGCTAGTGGTGGCTGTGCCCTGACAAGATTCCATCCGTGGACGCTGAGATCTGAGCTTCATACAGTTTTCACACATCTCAAAATATTAGTCTTCTCATTTAAAGATCTAACAACTGGGCCAGGCATTCAGCTAGAAGTTAAGTCACCAATAAGGACACTTGTGGCGTCCAGGGTTCAATTCCCAGTTCCAGCACCGGACTCCAGCTTCCCGCCCATGGGGACCCTGCAGGGCTGCCATGATGGCTCAGGTTATAGGGTCCCTGCCAACCGCTGTGGGAGACCTGGATTGTGGGAGACCTGGTGCAGCCCCAGCCATGGTGGGGGAGAACCAGTGGATGGGAGCCCACTCCTCTCTCTCTCTGCATCCTGCTCCTCCGTGCACTCTATGCCTTTCTAATCATTGAGTTTCCAGAAATGCAAAAGCCACTGCTGGCCAGCACCGTGGCTCACTAGGCTAATCCTCCACCTGCGGCGCCGGCACACCGGGTTCTAGTCCCAGTCAGGGCATCGGATTCTGTCCCCGTTGCCCCCCCCTTCAAAGCCAGCTCTCTGCTGTGGCCCGGGAGTGCAGTGGAGGATGGCCCAAGTGCTTGGGCCCTGCACCCCATGGGAGACCAGGAGGAAGCACCTGGCTCCTGGCTTTGGATCAGTGCGGTTTGCCGGCCGCGACAGCCATTGGAGGGTGAACCAACGGCAAAGGAAGACCTTTCTCTCTGTCTCTCTCTCTCACTGTCCACTCTGCCTGTCAAAAAAAAATAATAATAAAATAAAATTTTTTAAAATAAAAGTGAAAGAACAGGAAGGTTTCCCCAAGAAACACAGCATAGCAGCGTCAGGTCCTAGGCGCACACAACAAACTCTGAAGAACACAGAAAGGACTCAGCATAGAAGGAAATACTCAAACACGGCGCTGAAGGCTAACAACGTCTGCTGATCAGAAGGCACGGAGGCCGGGAAAAGGCAGTTCACAGACATGGATCAGACAGTCACGGTGCGTGTCCTGAAAAAGGAGTCACATCCAACTACGCAAAGAAGCAGAAAGATAATGCCGTGAAAAGGTGGCGGATCGGAGCACACGCCTCAGGAAAGAAGCTGTCTGAACCTGAAGCAGCCGTGTGGAGAGGGGTGTGCGGCCTGAGAAATGAACCCACAAGGAAATGAACGCTCACAGAAACCGGCAACAGCGCGATGGAAAAGGGCCAGTGGCGCCGCGCAGGTGTCGGCCAGTGTGAAGACGCTGGGCGTCTCTTCCATCGTGGAGGTGTAAATTGGCACAGCCTCGTTGGTAGACTGGCGTTGTCTCCCGAAGCCATAAATGTGCTGCACTGACGTGTGTTTAAATGTCCTGTACCTTGTCGTACTTGCTGCTGCCAAGCCTAGCTGGTTCCTCAAGACTGGAACTGATTTACTTGGCAACACGGCCCTCATACACAAGCTCTCCCCCAGGCCCGGGCCCTGTCTGACTCTCCCACCCCAAGCCAATGTCTGCCCAGCTCCACCTCTTCCTGGGCCAGGACCCAGATGTCTGGAGAGCACCCCTGTGCTCTAGAGCTCACGGGAATACCCACGGCCCAAGACCTGGGCTCTGCCCTGCTGGCTCTTCCCCACCCACACCCCAATCGAGGCTCTGGGTCGGCTTTCCAACCAGAGCATGGTGCTCCCCACGTGGCCCTGGGTGGCGTGGCTGCCTCCTTCTCCTGCCAGTGGGAGTGTGGAATACTTCCTTCAACGGCGTGGACCCCTCTGTGCCATCACTGGGTCACCTCCAGAAGTTAAAGTCCCTCAGGTACAACCGGGGCTTCACGGGCTCGGCGACTCCATCCGTAGAGAAACAAGTGCATTTGCCCACCAAAAACTCACACCCCCTACTCAAAGTAGCCCCACACCTAACAAGAGAGTTGCATGGATAAATAAGCTATGACCTGCTGTTGGATGGAACACCTTGAAGCAAGTATAAAACAGTATTAAAAATAATAACACAGGTGAACCTCAAGGGCACAGAGCAGTATATAGTGTGTGGTCCCAAGCATGCACGATTCAACACAGGCAAAATAGATCTCTGTTGATGGAAATCATGTTAGCAGTTACCTCCAGGGCCAAGTGTCGACTCACTTCTGGGGTGCCGGGCGTGTTCTGAATTTTTTTTCTGGAGTGGTAATTACACACACAATGTACACCTGCTATCACAGGTGAACCACCTCCAATCCAAAAATCCAAAGTCTGAAATCTGAACTTTCAGAGTGCCCATCTGACACTGCAGTGGAAAATTCCACATCTGATTTGTCCTGGTCAAAGCGCAGGCACCTGAGGGTATTGTGTAGAATTACCATCAGCTGTGCATACAAGTGTATGTGAAACGTGAATGAATTTCATGTTTAGACTTAACGTCTCGTCCCCAACAGTTCTCATCATGTATAGACAAATACTCCAAAGCCAAATAAATACATAAATTACAAACTCCAAAACACTTCTGGTCCCACATGTTAAAGGTTATTCAGCCTGTAGCACATTTCACTGCACATGTGTGCTGTACCTCCAGTAAAAATGTCTTTCTTGAAAGGAAGAATTCAAGGAGTGACTTAAGATAAAACATATGTTCATGAAAGATTGCGTGTGGAAGTCAACAGAGGAAAGGGAGGATTTAAAGCCCCATGACTGAGCCCGGCAGGGCCCTCACGGGAATAGGGACAGGAAGTGTGCAGGGAAGCTGAGCAACACGGGGGCTTTTCCATGGGAGGAGGAGACAAATCGAGTCCACTCCTCAAATGCCTGCAGCAGCTGGGACTGCACAGAGCCGGAACTGGGAGCTGACGTCAATCCCAGTCCGAGGCTGGAGTGGCGTTGATGTGGGGACCCAACCACGTGAGCCATCGCTGCTGCCCCCCAGGATCTGCATTAGCAGGAACCTGCAGTCGGGAGCCAGAGCTGGGGATCAGACCCCGGGCGCTCTGACGTGGGCCGTGGGCATCTTCACCACCACAAGAAACACCTGCCTGACACCGGGATGTTTGGGTTTTGAGACCACAGAAATGCCCAGTGAACGGGGTGGAGAGCGAGGTGGGGCTGACGTAGACTCGCACGGCTTCAGCATGCCACGGCGGATTCTTCAAGACATCGGAGGAGAGGGAGAGGACAAAAGGACTCGCATTTGAGGTTGGTTCCCACAATTTCTCTTCCGCAATCAGGAAGAGAAAAAAACATGCAGGCCATGGAGGGGAGAGAGCGTCTGTGGAGGCCTCCTGCTCTCAGGGCGCCGTGGCATCTTCTTTCCATCCCTCGTGGACTCTGCTGCTCTTCCCCATTTGTCAAAGTCCTCCCACCTGGGAAGAGTGGGCGGAAGTTTCTGGGCCCTGATATAACAGGCCCTTAAGCATCCCCCCACCACACACACACACACACACACTCACTCAAGCAGCCCACGGTCACCACCCACCCCTGTGCATTCTGGACTCCCCAGAGAAGGACTGAAAAGCCTTCCAATAATTACGGCAGCGATAACACAGCAGGTGGCAGTCAACAAGGCAAGCACCCTCACCGGTTGGCGTCTCTGGAGCTACTTCGCCCTCAGGCCTGGACAGTTGGTCTGACTCCACTTCACAGTGGCCACTTAGAGTCTTTGCTTTCCAAGGTGCCCGACAAAGGCCTTTTATTCCCAGAGAAGCTGTTTGCACTGGAGCTGTGGAAGTCGGCATGGGTCCAGAGACCTCCTGTTGACCACTTGAGACATCATAATTGCACCAGTCATGTCTCTTTCATCGCTAGCTCATGGCTTTGCCGGGCCGTGCCCCTCCTCTGAGATCTCCTTTCCTCCACCATGAAAGCCTCCCTGGACAGGGCTGTGTGTGCTCGTACACAGTGCACAACAGTGGCAGAGGTGCTGCGTGGGGAACAAGTGTCCAGCCAACCCCTCTCTGTTTTTAAATGAACCAAACCCCAAGAAGAAAAAGGCAGCTCCAACGTAGTCACTGTTCTGAATTTGACATCCCAGAAATCACTTCTATGTTGCTCTCCTACCCTTTAGTTTAGTCCTTTCATAAAAATGCTGAGAGGGTTGCCTACACTGTGAAAGCCTAGTTCTCTTCCCGGGAAGCCAATCACCCAGGCCTGCAGGTGCTGCCTCTGCGAATGGCCCATTACCTGTGGGAGGGGCTGGGAATAGCCCATTTACTTTGAAGAAATTAGAGGCAACTATGGAGGCAACAACATATAATCGCTTCATTTGGAGCAGATCCAGGACTAAATACAAGCACCTTTGATTTAAAGGGAAAAGCAATTAAAGGCAGTTGATAGAATGTTCTTTCAAGTCAATGAAGTCATTCCATCAGTTTGCAATAAAAAAAAAAAAAGACTGGCTTTTAAAAGCATAATTTAGTCCCACGTGAGAACAGGGAAAGAATGCAAAGATTGACATCCGTGAGAAGAAAAAAAAAGCAAACCAAGTGCTGAGCAATAGAGCATTTGGGAGAGCCTCGATCACATTGGTTTTCTAGCCCCATTTTGTTTTCCAATCATTCCACTTGTGCAACGCATTGGCAGATTTGTCATTCACTCTGCACACTCAGCGGAATGAATGACACCTTAACCGTGTTACATGTGGCCCACCCCATCATCTCGCAGGAAGGAAAGGCGGGGAAGGGAGATAACGACTCCCACTACCAGCACTGGAGATGCTGGAGACTCACTTTCCCAGTCTCCCACACATCTGAGCCACCCTCCCCATCAGTCTCCACTGGGTGTTGGCTTCTAAGCAAGTGAGCCAGGAGCGAGGGACAGAGAGGTCCCTGTCATCCAACGACCAACTATTCTCACTGACACCAGAACTAGAAACTTAGAGAAATCTCCCCAACATCAGAACTCTAGATACCTGCTGGCCGCAAAGACGGGGGCATGAGGAGAGTGAAAAGGTAACAGTCTCTCCATTTTGCCTGGAGATAAGTGAGCTCGATTTGTAGCAGGAGGGGCCCCAAGTAGGGTCAGCCCTGGGAAGAATGAGAGATTGGGTTTCCTTGCATCCCCTTGTTACCCCCACAAACTCCCTTGGGTTCCCGCCGTGTGCTCAGAATGGTCCCACCCTCCTCCTCCTCACCTTCACGGGTGAGAAGCCGGGGCGGGGGGGGGGGAGCGGGCGCTGAGGGGGGTCTTACCCTCGCTGCCATGGTTTGGAATTCGGGACTTCACAGCTCTAGGAAAGAATGTTCTGCACATGCTCTCCATTGCCTTAAAACGCTGCAGGATCTAGGGCAGCTCTGCGTGATCAGACCCATTAAAATCTGTGCGACAAAATCCGTGAATAGTCAGCCTAAGCGGGGAAAGTCATGATTATAAATTGCTCTCAGTTCGGGTCAGGTTCTGGAGCCAAAATCATTCCAGCAATTCCCCAGCTACAGAACCTCTGTGCTTCAGAAGTGCAGAGAAGTATTGTGGACTTATAATTGCAAATATTTCCACCCCGCCAGACTGGAATCCAGGAAGGGAGACACAGGGCTGTCTCCAGCCACAGAAGCTGAGCTCTCAGTACCCCATCTGACGAAATCAACAACAACATAAGAAAGCAAACGCTGGAGAATCCAAATGGATGCTTCATTCTGTCTCTGAGGTGCTGTCCTCCTGGGACAGTTAGTTAATAAGCAAATACAAAGGCAGGCAGACTAGTAATGTAAAGGGCCAGGCAGTAACCAAATGTTCGCTTTGTGGGAACCAGATGTTCTGTTGCAGCTCTCCCCTGTGCTATGGAGATGTGAGAGTAAACACACAAATGAATGGGTGTGGCCGTGTTCCAATAAAACTTTGTTTACAGTAACAGCCGGAGGGCCAGAGTTGTTTTCCGGCTCCTGAATTACTCTGTAAAAAATGACTAGGTTGGAGAGCGGCAAACACCGGCTTCCTGTATGCCAGGCACTGTCCTTGGTGCTGGAAACACAGCCATAATTGAAACACAAGCTCCCGACCTCCCAACACTTGCATTCTAGCTTACTCTAGGCGTTGGATTAAATCCTTCAGATTACCCAGCTCTCTGCTTCACTTTCCCTTTACAAAATTGGCCTATTTGGATCCATTTTTTAAAAAAGCTTTTATAGTTTTATTGCAAAAATACGTCCTTTAAGACTGCAAGTGTCTCCTATTCTCGAGCGTGTCATCCCAATCCCAGTGTCCAGAGATAACCAACATCCTCACAGCAGCTTGCCACATAAGTCTTCAAAGACTTTACTCCTATGCGCTGACTCCTATACATACATATATATGTGTATATATACTATATATATATATATATATATATATTATTCAATTTCAAAGAAAATCGCCCTAGAACAAAACTCGTCTGCCTGTACAATCAAAGCAAAGAAAGCGGGTCCAACACCCAGCCTAGGTCACTGGGCAGGATGGGGAGTTTTGGGAGCAGACGTGCAGGGGGACAGTTTTCACCCACATAGAGTTTCCCAGTGTTTGAAGGTGTCTGATGGCAGGAGGTCTACCCTTGGTTGCAGAAGGGACCACTGTTGTGAGCATGGTGAGCTGAGAGCAGGTGCAGAGAGCATGTCGTGACCTCTGCCCTATTTCCTCCATGCACAGGTAAGGCTCTCGCCTGGTGGGCTCAAGATTAATATGCAAAGGAAGGGACAGGCTGACATTGTGGTGTAGACAATACAGCCACCGCCTATAAGGCAGGCATCCCGTATGGGCGCCAGTTCATGTCCCGGCTTCTCTACTTCTTCTTTTTTTTTTTTTTTTTTTGACAGCCAGAGTTAGAGAGAGAGAGAGAAAGGTCTTCCTTCCATTGATTCACCCCTCAAATGGCTGCTACAACCGGCGCTGCGCCGATCTGAAGCCAGGAGCCAGGTGCCTCCTCCTGGTCTGCCATGCGGGTGCAGGGCCCAAGCACTTGGGCCATCCTCCACTGCCCTCCCCTACCACAGCAGAGAGCTAGACTGGAAGAAGAGCAACCGGGACAGAACCAGCGCCCCAACCAGGACTAGAACCTGGGGTGCCAGTGCCACAGGCAGAGGATCAACCAAGTGAGCTGCGGCGCTGGCTTCGGCTTCTCTACTTCTGATCCAGCTCCCTGCTAATGACCTGGGGAAAGCAGGAAAAAAAATGTTTGAGGGCTTGGGCTTCTTCCATCCATGTGGGGGACATTAAAAAGTTCCTGGCTCCTGGCTTTGGCCTGGCCCAGCCCTGGCTGTTGCAGCCTTTTGGGGAGTGAACCAGCAGATGGACGACCTCTATCATCTTCTCTCCCTTTCTTTGTGTAATTCTGACTTTCAAATAAATAAGTAAATCTTTTTGTAAAGAAAAAAAAGGGACTTCTGAACATTGATGTGAAATGACCAAAATTCAGAGTATTCAGCTTATCAAGAGCATATCAATCTCTGGAGACCAACGTACAGACTTGAGAAGAATAACCTTCCCACTGAGATCATCAGACTCATTTTGTTTCAATTATCGTGCAACCAGCTAGTCATAATACCAACTTGCAGTTGAGCCAGAAATTCTACTCGTAGGAATTTGTCCTAAGACCAGAGAGTGATCACTGGGCATTGGCAAGTGCACGCTGCTTTTGATAGTAAAGAAAAATCAGAAGATAACCTGATTTGGGGCAGAAGATGGATGAAACAACTACTAACAAATACATGCAAAAGAATACTTTGCAGCCATTAAATTATGCTACAGGCCAAAATTATTGACGTGGAGGATGGTCATGTTCTATTGAGTGAAGAAGGAATAGGAAACTATTTTTTCTTTAAAAATGTGTGCACAAAAATACATGTATCTGGGAAAATGTCTGAAAATTATTCATTGGAATGTTAGCAATGGTTACCTGGATGTTAAGATTATTGGTGGTTTATTTTTCCTTTACACTTTTTCTAAGTTACAAGGGGATCTTCAAAGAGCTTGTGAAAAATGCATATTATTGCTGTTTATAGCCCTTGTCTACATTCCTGTGAAACAGTGGTCTTTTTATGTGTTGAACATGATGGTTAGTGGTGTATCAAGCCTGTGATTATAAAGAGAATTGAAAATATGTTATTGCAAAAGTGAAGAAAGAAAGAAAGGAAGGGGGGATTGAGGGAGGTTGGGAGAGAGAAATGAGGTTATCTTCTTAGAACTGTATCTGTAGAATGCATGAAATCTGCTCACTTCATATTAATAAAAAAGTTTTTTAAAACTATATGCAAACTTCAAATTTTTTTGCACCAAAATAATCTTTTAACTTCATTTTCCCACAAATGTTTGAGGTACTCTAGTATTTGAAATAAATACAAATCATTATAATTTATAAAACGTTCCTAAGGAACCCATTGATGAAATGCTTTACATGCTGATGAATAATTGATCCATTTAGTGGTTCATGTTTACTCTAAACTCCAAATGCCCAAAGAGCATGGAGCGTTTTTCACTTCTCATTTTCCCCCCACAGCTCCACACACTGCACTGCATATAATAAGAACTCCATAATGGTCGTTGATTGACTGGGTATTTAGATGTCAAGCGCAAAAATAGCTGGGAACTAAATTGCATGGTTGAGCCTTTGGCTCAAAGCTTTAATAATTGAAAACTAAAACCGTCAAGGCATTTCATTTTATTATAAATGAACCTGCCTCCCAACTCCTCTGCAGTTCTGAAATCTTGCCAAAGTGTTGCTTCTGATCCTACCACTCGGCTAATGGCGAAAGTTTTAAAAGCTGTTTAATGACATCGTTATCCTGCAAATCATCATGAGAGAGGGAAAATGAACCAGGCCTTTGAAAACGCCATTGCAAGGACCTCTGGCTTCTGCAGCATATCTGAGAAGGTGGTAAAGTCCGTTGTGCACTTCCCATGTCCTCACCAGCGTCTTTGTCCCCTGCATCAGTCAGCTGCTCCTGTGTAACAAGCAAGCGCTGGATCCCGGTGGTAAAGAAAACTGTCCTGTGTTTGTTGACCGAGGCTGGGCTCATGTGGGAGTCTACGCTTCTCCAGGCTCTGCACCCGATTGGCCTCGCCCTCCCCTTCCCCCGTCCACCTCCAGGATGCACTCTGTGTTCGTTATGGAGTCCAGGGCAGAAGCTATGCAGGGGAGAACATCTGCTATCCATGATAGGAGGGCAAACGTGACTGCTCAACCACGCAAGCACACGTCAACCACGCAAGCACACGTCAACCACACAAGCACACATCAACCACGCAAGCACACGTCAACCACGCAAGCATACGTCAACCACGCAAGCATACGTCAACCACGCAAGCACACTTCAAGTCACCCACGCTAACACCCTTTTTGGCCAAAGAAAACCCCCAAGGTGGATGAGGCAGGAAAATCGTTCTGCCTCGGTAAGACCACAGCTAGGACGTAGGACGGGTGAATGAAGACTCCGACCTCCCACCCCTGCCCCTTTGCAGTTCTCCCTCCCTCGCAGGTCATCCAGCACCTCACGCAGCCTTCGCGTCTCTGCATGCAGGTGTTGAGAACAAAACGCAATGCTGCTTACATGGGGAGATCAGGTTACTAATAAGAAACGTGTCACACTTGCCAAGCATTCCAGAGAAACATCTACTGAGACCCACCCGATGCGTGTCACATTCAGGACTGGCGCTCTCCCTTGACCAGGTCAGTTTGGTCACACGTAGGCTGTTTTCATCTTAGCCCTCTGGAGCAACCTTGCACAATCCTCTATTCTATATCTGTGCCTTCCCCTTTCCATCTGTTTCCAGAAATATCGTTCTTAAAGTTCATCACTAACCTTTTTTTTTTTTCCAATGTCCCCTGTCTCTAGCCAATCATACTCTAAAAACCTATGAGAAATTCTCGGGCTGCAGCTGAGAGGAGAGAACAGGACCCTCTGAGCATCACTGCAGAGGGTGAGTGGCAGGCTCTGGAGGTGAGAGCCACAAGAGGGAGGCTCTCGGCAGGTGTTCTCGGCGGGCGCAGTGCCTGGGATGGCCTTGGAGGCTTTTCCACCTCTTTGGTTCCTCGGCCCTGGGTTCACCCTCCCTCCTCCTACCCTGCCCCCACCCTGCACCTTCCAGGCTCTGAGATGCCTGGCTCAGGTGCTGTCTCTTCAGGCCCAGGTAGGATGGTGACGTTAGCAGCTGTCTCTAGTGCTTTCCAGCACACACAGTCTGGTCCTCCCGGCCTTGGGGAGACCTTGCATCCTTTCTTCAAAGCATTTTCTTCCACACACTCTTCCGGGAGTTCCGTGTGCTTTGTTCTCAGGCTCAGGCCTGTGCCCCACTTTGGGTTAACCGTCTGTGTGGAGAGATGTAAGCTTCTGCCGATGCCTTGCCGTGCGGATAACCAGTCACTCCAGCACCTGTTGTTGAAAAGATTTCTCTTCCCATTTATTTTCTTGGCACCTGTGTCAAAAATCAATTAATCATACATGTATGGGCCTATTGCTAGACTGTCTATTCTAGCACAGTCTGACAGAAATACAATGCAAACCATCAATGCAAGCTGCACATGCAATCTTACATTTTCTAGTGGACGTATGTTTTAATGGATGGAGATTGGACTTAATAACCTATAGTTTAGCTATGAATAAAACCTATTGTTTTCATAGTGAATGGAGCCAGGCTGCCCAATGTGGGGTCCACCGTGAAGCATGTGTCAGATAAAACAAAACAGACCCGACAGAGGCACACGCTGGAGTTCTCAGCTAAAAGCAGAGCCCAGGAGCCGTGACTTCCCACGCGATGTTGTATAATCAATGCCAGACTTTGCCTTCACCCAACCTGTGCACAGCAAAGTGCAAGGTCCTGGATCCAGAATCAGTGCCGTGAGCACAGGAAGTTCATTTTAACTCCAAGAGGCCAGACATTGTTAAAGACTGGTACAAATCTTAGGGCTCAGTTAGAAATAACAAACTATATCCTCTCACCAGGCTCATGGCTGAAATACCCTAAAAATAACTGGATGAGACTTGGTAGTTGAAACACAAAGACTTAAGGGAGAAACGAATTTAGGAGAACAAAGACTTGAATAAGTGTGCCTTTATGATTGTTGATTGCTTAAAAAATAAATAAGAGAGATGTGACAAGATAATGCACTCAGCCATCTTATCCTCTAACTCTGGATCCCACAGAATGACAAAAACCACCATCCTCAAGACAACACATGCACTACAGTACGAGGCTAGGACCTGGGGCTGTTTCAGAAACGGAAAGTGCCTAGGATGTGACCTCTGGGGGAGCAAGGCAAGAAGTCGCCCGTAGGAGCTGGAGAGGTTCGGGACTGCCTCAGACCCAAAGCAGAGCTGGAACCGACCGGCACCTGGGACCCCAGCTCTCTCTGCTGACTTCCCGTCACGTCCCACTTCACTGCCAAACATGTTCCCAAATCTTTCAGTATCCTAAAAGCTACCCCGCATTACAAAACTTGGGTCTTAAAAACAATCAAGGCCGGCGCCGCGGCTCACTAGGCTAATCCTCCGCCTTGCGGCGCCGGCACACCGGGTTCTAGTCACGGTTGGGGCACCGGATTCTGTCCCGGTTGCCCCTCTTCCAGGCCAGCTCTCTGCTGTGGCCCGGGAGTGCAGTGGAGGATGGCCCAGGTGCTTGGGCCCTGCACCCCATGGGAGACCAGGAGAAGCACCTGGCTCCTGCCATCGGATGAGCACGGTGCACCGGCTGAAGCGGCCATTGGAGGGTGAACCAATGGAAGGAAGACCTTTCTCTCTGTCTCTCTCTCTCTCACTGTCCACTCTGCCTGTCCAAAAAAAAAAATCAAAAATGGTCCCCAAGGAGAGTTTCCCAATTCATGACCACAAGGAGATTTCCCCCACATTTCCCATTCCTAGATGTTTCCCCGCACGCACAGGACAGCAGCGTGGACACCACCCGGTGTCCTGCCTCCTCGGACCTCACGGATTCCCGTCTCACCACCGGGTCCCTCGGCCCCATTGTTAACCTCCATGCTGTGCCACTCAGCTGGACGGACCCGCTTCCCTCCTCCCCTCCCCGTGGTGTCCATCTGGGTCGTCTCCAATTGGCGTTCTGATGGAATAACTGCAATTAGCGTCTTTATTTCCCCAGCTAAATTTAAATCTGGATGGGACTGAAAAGCATCCGAATTGACTCCTGTCACTCCTTTGTGAGCGAAAGTGGGGCGTGTGGTTTCGTAACAGGGAGCAGTCTAAACGTGGTCCACTGGAGGCCGAGTGGCAAGACTGACACCTGCGGAGTCCTGGCCCAATCCAGCAACGGAGGACGTCCCTGTTGTCTGGGGTCAAAGGGGGCCTGGGGATGGACAACCTCCACCATGGGTGTCTCGGGCCATTTCCTGCCGCCGTGTCGGGATACCCGGGGTGGAGAAATTTCTACAGAAAAGAGATTTACTTGGCTCAAGGTTCTGGAGCTGGAATCAAAAATGGAGCAGCCATGCCTGCCAAGGACCGCGTGCAGCCTCCTAGTGGGCATGGCCGGCTACACGGGGCCGGAGCGCATGCGTGGAGGCGCCGCACTTTTACGTCAGCCACACTTACGCCGGCCACAGTTTATGTCGGCCACACTTTACTCCAGCCACACTTCACGTCGGCCACACTTTACACCCCACACTTTACGCCCCACACTTCACGTCGGCCACACTTTACGCCCCACACTTCACGTCGGCCACACTT
>CM027397.1:2538087-2550275 GCA_015711505.1 Sylvilagus bachmani
GGCCCCGAGACCTCTCAGCTTGGTCAGACTGGGAACCCAGCCCCTCCCCCCACGTGAGTTTTGGTGGGAAAACGTGCCAGCCACGTCCGGTTCCGTCCCTTTGGAATTACGGAATATCCGCGGTGTGGGAAAGCGGGCTGCGCACCGTGCGGCCGCCGCCAGGAAGGCCGCTGGGGGCCGAGAACTCGGGCCCTGCCACCTGCGTGGGAGGCTCGCGTGGCGGCCTGGGCTCCCGGGCCGGCCCTGGTGTTGCAGCCGGATAGGGCGACCCGGCAGAGGGGGGTCTCTGTGTCTCCCACTCCCACTCTGCGCGTGCGCACACAGGACCTGGGGGTCACGCTCGCTGTGACCGGCCACGGTCACGGACCTCTTCGTCCTTTGTTTTTCAATTTCCTGATGACAAGTTAACTTATTATTTAAAGATTTGTTTACTTGAAAGGCAGAGTTACAGAGAGGCAGAGAGAGAGAGAGAGAGAGAGGAGGGGAGGGGAGGGGAGGGGAGGGGAGGGGAGGAGAGGAGAGATCGGTCTTCCGCCCGCTGCTTCACTCCCCAGATGGCCACAATAGCCGGAGCTGAGCTGACCCGGAGCCAGGAGCCTCCTCCGGGTCTCCCATGGGGTGCAGGGCCCAAGCTGTTGGTCTGCCTTCTGCTCTCCCAGGCCACCGCAGAGAGCTGGATCGGAAGTGGGGCAGCCGGGACTTGAACCAGCGCCCACATGGGAGGCCCGCACTGCCTTACCCGCCCTAACTTACGCGTCCGTCTATTTTTAAGCCCGTAAGAGGGAAGAGCTGTGCCAGCGCCGAGATGCGCCGCCAGGTGCGCACCCCCAGTCTGAGTGAGGTCCGCAGGTGCGCCAGGCCCCCCTCCGTGCCTGTCCCCAGAGCCCCTGACGGGCTCGCGCTGGGAGGGACCCCTCCCTCCCACAAATCTATCCAAATCGCCACCAGATGACACTCAGGCCTCTGCTGCCACCCGGTGGTCGTATCTTTCCTCGCTCAGACTCCCAATTTTCTCTCACTGCAAATGCCCGAGGTGCGAATGAAGGAACAGGACCGGACACATCGGGCCACACAGCTTGCGGCCAGCACCTCCCTCGCTAACCCCAGCTCAGTTTCCCTTTACTGCCACCCATAGGGCTTCTCTGGACTTGGTTTACCTAGCACAAGGGTCAGCAAGCCACACCCCGTGAACCCGCTTTGTTCATAAAGCTTTATTGGCACACCACCATGCTCGCTGGCTGGCTGTGTCATCTGCCACTGCTTCTGTGCTCAGTGGCAATACTACCAAGCGTGTAAAGTCCTTTCCTGTAAGCTGGGGTCCTGACAGTTGAAGAGTTGCCGTGGAGACGATACAGCAGCAAAGCTGAACGGGTCTGCTGTCTGGCCCTTGGCCCTGCCCCCCACAAGCTGCGGTCCTCATGGCGGCTGCTGACCCTCCAGACTCGAGCTAACAGGGTCTCAGTGTCGCGTAGTGAGAGGGAGGGAGTGACAGCCGAGCGCCAGCTGTCTTCAGATCCTTGCTCTGCACTGTGAATTCTGAACCCCGCACAGCTCAGCGCTAAGCAGGTCACTTTCAGCCCTGCAAGAGACACAGTGCTGCCCCCCAGTGAGGGGTCAAGCGAGGGTACCCGGATGTCATCCCACGGTTGTCCCTGGTGATGAGTGGGGGACGTGTTCTGGACACCCCCCCCCCAGTGGATGCACAAACCACAATAGCACCAAACCCTACATACTATACATGCAAACACACGATGTTTAATTTACCAGGCCCAGTGAGACAGTAACAACATAGTGTGATAGGACAGTTATAACAATAATCTATAGGGGCTGCGGCTGTGGTGCACTAGGTTAATCCTCCACCTGCAGCGCCGGCATCCCATATGGACACCAAGTTCTAGTCCAGCTCTCTGCTGTGGCCCGGGAGGGCAGTGGAGAATGGCCCAAGTCCTTGGGCCCCTGCATCTGCATGGGAGACCAGGAGAAGCACCTGGCTCCTGGCTTCAGATCAGCGCAGCACGCCAGCCGTAGCGGCCGTTTAGGGGGTGAACCAACGGAAGGAGGACCTTTCTCTCTGTCTCTCTCTCACTGTCTATGATTCTACCTGTCAAATATAAATAAATAAATAATCAATAATCTATAAGAAAACTCCCAGCACCTCTACTCTGCACCTGGGAGCCATCATTAAGTAAAATAAGTTATTTGGAAGCAGGCAGTGTGCTGCCTCCGCGGTGGGGCTGGTGGGCGGGACTGCTGCTAAGTGACAGGTGGGGAGGGTATGAAGTGCAGGTAACGGGTTAATTCACCTGACAGCAGGTGAGAGCTGGGCCAGGACAGGCTTCATCACACTGCTCAGAGCAGCTTGCGGTGTAAACCATGATTTACTCACTTCTAGAACTTTCCGTGTAATATGTTTGCACTGTGGATTGGTGGGCACTGCAGAGGCCTTTGTTCTGAAGAGCAGGAGCCGGAGGGGACCTTGGGGGAGACTCAACCACACGGAGGCGGACAGACCGTGGGAGCCAATCTCTGCTGGTTTGAAGCTGGGGAGCAATGGCTGGAATCTTGGAACTGAACCCTTCTGGGGCAAAGGGGTTGGAATTTGAGGAACACGCAGGTCGGAGCTTACAGGATTCCTGCAGAACCGCCGGTTGCATTCCATGGTGTTTGCTACGTGATGCAGCCTCGGGCTTTTCAGCCTGGACTTTGGTTGTAAACCTTCTGTTTGGACACCGGGTTGGACGACAGCTGCCTTCTCTATTTTTTTTAAAGATTGATTGAGGCTTGGTTGATTTGAAAGGCAGAGTAACAGGGAGACACAGAAAGATCGTCCATCGGCAGGTTCACTCCCTAGATGGTCTCTAAATGGCCAGGACTGAGTCAGGCCGAAGCCAGCTGGCCTTCCACGTGAGTGGCCAGATCTGAGGTGGAGCAGCCCGGACTCTGGTACGGGATGACGCGGTCAGAAGCAACCGCGGTGCTGGCGCACACAGCTGCCCTCTTACATCAGAGGCTCGCTCCTCACAGCCCCACACAGAGAGCCTGCTTTCAGGATAACGTAAAGGGAGACAGCGTCCCCTTCACTGCTGAAGACCTCAGTATCCAACCGACGGTGAGGACACCAGGGGCAGCCGCAGGCACAAGGAAACATGGCCACTGCTGGGACCCCTGAGGGCGCCACCTCCCCAGCTGGGGCTGTGCACCCGGCATGCCCTGGGGGGGCTGACATGCTCTCTGCCCCCCACAAAGGCTCACATGCAGGAGGCGTGGACCCTAGGGGGGACCTTTAATAGGTGGGGCATAGCGAGGGTCCTCAGGTCCCCTGGGAGGGACTGGAGGGGACCACCTCTCTGGCTCCTGTCTGGGAGGGCACTCCTTCCTCCTGCGGGCCCTCCCACCAGCCTCCGCGAGGCGGCTCAGCCAAGGAGCGGCCCTTGTCCAGCCCCGCCAGCTCTGCTGCAGACGCTGATCCTCCAAAGCTGTGAGCTCAAGAAGGCTTCTCACTTCCTGCAGGTAGCCTGGCCGAGGCACCTCCCTACAGTAGCTACGAGAGACCAGCACCCTCCCACTTCCTGCAGAGCCCAGCCACGGTGTCACCGGAGTACCCGGGGGCAGAGAGACGGCTCTGCCTTGCGTCCCTTCGGCTGCTCCGAAGTCCGAGGCCCCAGCAGCTTTGTCACCTTGGAGGTTTCTCCCCATCAGAGCCAGTTCTGACTCAGGTGCATGGGTTTGCTTTGCATGGCTCAGAGAATGTTTTGAAATTATTTCAGGAGACCACACTATGGCGTAGTGGGCTAAGCCTCCGCCTGAAGCGCCGGCATCCCATGTGGGCGCGAGTCCCAGCTGCTCCACTTCCGATCCAGCTCCCTGCTATGACCTGGGAAAGCAGCGGAGGATGGCCCAAGTGCTCGGGCCCTGCACTCACGTGGGAGACCTGGAGGAAGCTGCTGGCTCCTGGCTTCAGATCAGCCCAGCTCTGACCATTGCTGCCAATTGGGGAGTGAACCAGTGGATGGAAGACCTCTCTGTCTCTCCCTCTCTGTCTGTAACTCTACCTCTCAGATAAATAAAACCTTTAAAATAACATAAATTATCTTTTACTTTTGAAAATGTTTATTTTCAAAAAAGAGAGAGAAAGATCTTCCATCCACTGGTTGACACCCCCCCCCCCCCCGCCATGCCCACAACAGCTACCAGGCCTCTCCTCATCTCCAGGGTGGAGGGGGAGGACCCACATACCCAGAGGTTGAATTTTGTGCCTTAAACTCCTCTGCCCAGTGGCTTTGTGTAAATCATGCACCTGCCCATGTGCCCGGGCCAGGGCCACTGCCACTCCAAGCTTCTCCAGGGACCATCAGAGTCTCGGAGCAGCCCATAAATCTCACGGGAGATTCCTTAGCAAGCTGTGTCCGGGCAGGCAGACACACGCCCTCGGGGCACATGACCCAGGAAGCTGGGACGGGGCTGACCACTGAAGATGCGGCCAAAGGATCCCCCAGGCCCTCCAAGGGGCTTGGACCAGACTCCCAAGGAAGGAGACCCCTTGTGAACAGTCAGAGCTCAGTAATCCCGAAGAACGGGCCAAAGCCTGCAGAAAGGAGAGAGGTGTGGAGGAGGATGAGGTCAGAGCTCAGAACCGACCCAGACACTGGTCGTCAGTGACTCGTTACAAGGATGTCGAGGGAGGCTCGGGGGAAGGGAGGGCAAGTTGGAAACCCATGTGAGTGCCCACCGGGGACAGAAATCCACACCAAGTGGGCCAGAGTCCTACCAGGGACAGCCAGCTCCATAGCATCTGGGAAACCTCTCCAACCTCAGCCCAGGCAGGACTCTCTCAAATGTGACACCAAATGCATGGTTTGTAACAGGAAAACTGACAAAGGGACTTTACCAAACTTCCAGCTCCGGCTGGGCAGCAGCAATGGTGGCTCAAGTGGTTGGGTCCCTGCCGCCCACGTGGGAGACCCAGATAGGGCTCCTGGCTCGTGGCTTCGGTCTGACCCAGCCCTGGCTGTGGCAGGTATCTGGCAAGTGAGCCAGTAGATGGAAGATCTCTCTCTAAATAGAATGAAAATAAATCAATACAATATTTGAAAGTCAAAAATCAAGTAGAAAGACAAACCACAGATTGACATTATTGTGAACCACGTATCTGATACAGAATTTGTATCCAGAATATAAGAGGAAGTTAGAGACACTTCTCCAAAAAGTCATCTGAGATAATAAGCACATGAAAAAAAAAAAAGTAGTATTATTAGCCATTAGGGGGATGCAAATTAAAACCATAATGAGGTACCATCAGATGCCTGCCAGAGGCTTATAAGGAGAAAGGTTGTCGAACGGCAAGGAGACGGCGAAGCCACACTCTGATACTGTGGGCGGGGGTGGGAACCGGTTTTGCAGAGTTCTCTTTAAGCACTTTGATAAACTTATTCTGCAAAATAACCATTGCAATGACGTCAGCGATTGATCTCCTGTTCTGCCCCTACTGCTGGGGGAGGGAGGTGACCTACATAATCAAATCCCAAAGGAAACTCATGACATCATCACCGGGTTCCCCAGAGCCTGAAGGTACCCCTGGCCGGGGGTCTAGCCCCTGGCGTGTGCCGTGTGCCGCACGATTGCACCAAGCCCATGCACAGTTACCCACGTTTGCTTGTCTCTTTACATGTTGAGCAGTTAGCGTGCGAATCCGCACTTCCACTCGTAGGCGGGCAAAAACGTGTCCACATAAAGACGTGTGTGCAGGGGCTGGCGTCGTGGTGCAGCAGGTAAAGTTGCCGCCTGCAGTGCCAGCATCCCATGGGGCACTGGTTCTAGTCTCAGCTGCTTCACTGGAAGCTGGAAACTTCCAGCTCTCTGCTATGGCCTGGGAAAGCAGGAGGATGGCTCAAGTGCTTGGGCCCCTGCACCCACGTGGAAGACCGGTAAGAAACCCCCGAGTCCTGGCTTCAGCCTGGCCCAGCCCTGGCCGTTGCAGCCGTTTGCGGAGTGAACCAGCAGGTGAAAGATTCTCTCTCTTTCTCTCCCTCCCTCTCTCTCTCTCTCTCTCTCTCTCTGTAACTCTGACTTTCAAATAAATAAAAATAAAGCCTAATAAAAAAAAAAGACTTGTGTATAACATTCATAGCAGCTAGAGTCAGGACATCCCCGAACCAGTGACAACCCAAACTGTGCATCAGCCAACGGCTGGATAGCAAAGTGATCTGGCCAGCGGTGGGTTATTACTCGATAATGAAAGGAACCGAGCTATCCATCAACCACAAGGCGAAAACTCAAAAGCGCGATGCTAAGTGGAAAACAAGAAAAAAGGCTCAGCTTCCTTTGTGTGAAATGTGTAGAAAGGGCAGCATTTCAGGGGTAGGACACAGATCCAGAGTGGTCTGGGCTCGAAGGTAGGGAGAGGCACCGGGGAATCTGGGGTGGTGGATGAGGCTAAACCGGAGCGTGGTGACGGCTGCAGAACCAGACCAGGAAAAAGCAGGGACTGCCCCTTGACAGCGTGGCTCTGTCTGGCACGGGACTTAGACTTCAACAGAGACAGTCTTAAAAAGCAATCCATGGGCCGGCGCCATGGTTCACTAAGCTAATCCTATGCCTGCGGTGCCGGTTCCCCGGGTTCTAGTCCCGGTCGGGGTGCCGATTCTGTCCCGGTTGCCCCTCTTCCAGGCCAGCTCTCTGCTGTGGCCCGGGAGTGCAGTGGAGGATGGCCCAAGTGCTTGGGCCCTGCACCCCATGGGAGACCAGGAGAAGCACCTGGCTCCTGCCATCGGATCAGTGCGGTGCGCTGGCCATAGTGGCCATTCGGGGGGTGAACCAATGGAAGAAAGACCTTTCTCTCTGTGTCTATCTCTCTTACTGTCTAACTCTGCCTGTCAAATAAATTTTAAAAATTTTTTTAAATTTTACAAAAAGCAATCCACAATAAATTACTCGGACTTCTATCCCAAAGGACCTACCCTAAATATCCTTAGAAAAGACAGATGTCAGCCGGCGCCGCCGCTCACTAGGCTAATCCTCTACCTTGCGGCACCGGCACACCGGGTTCTAGTCCCGGTCAGGGCACCGGATTCTGTCCCGGTTGCCCCTCTTCCAGGCCAGCTCTCATCTGTGGCCCGAGAGTGCAGTGGAGGATGGCCCAAGTGCTTGGGCCCTGCACCCCATGGGAGACCAGGAGAAGCACCTGGCTCCTGCCATCGGATGAGCGGTGCACCAGCTGTGGCAGCCATTGGAGGGTGAACCAATGGCAAAGGAAGACCTTTCTCTCTGTCTCTCTCTCTCACTGTCTACTCTGCCTGTCAAAAAAAAAAAAAAAGAAAAGACAGATGTTGTGCATTGGTTTGTTTATTGTCGTGGTTTCCCATGAGCAAAGGCTGGAGACCCCACACACACACACACACGCACGCACACGCACATGCACACACACGCACACACACGCACACGCACACGCACACTGGCAGGCGCCGGGTCTAGCTACCACTGGCGCATCCTCCAGGTGGGGTGCGCAGCGCCTGTAAAGAGGCGCAGAGGGGATCAGGGCACGCTAGGTAGTAAATCCCGGGGAAGGTCGTTAAATGGAAAATAAAGCTCCGACGGGATTTGCTTCCTGAAGGGGAGTTACAAAGCAGAGGATGTACATGTAGTTAAGTATTTTTTGCTTATCCTTTCAACACAAAAAAAATGGAAGGTTTTTCTTGTTTTAACATTCTGCTTTTAAATTTTGCTACTGGAATGTTTCTCCTTTTAAAAAAAAAAAGATTTTATTTGAAAAGCAGAATTACAAAAAGGGGAGGCAGAAAAAGGGAGCTCTTCCGTCTGCTGGTTTACTCCCCAAATGTCTGCAACGGCCAGGGCTGGGCCGGCCAAAGCCAGGAGCCAGGAGTTTAATCCAGGCCTCCCACGTGGGCACAGGGGCCCAAGCACTTGGGCCATCTTCTGCTACCTCCCCAGGCCCAGCAGGAGAGAGCTGGATTGGAAGTAGAGTAGCCAGGCCTAGAACCGGCGCCCATACTACGCTATGCCACAGTGCCAGCCCCCAGAGAGTTTCTTACCTGATGCCCCTCCGCTCTGGCTAAGAGCCTGGAAAACTCTGCAACGCAGCTGCCACCCCACTCTGCCCTGTGTGAAGCCTCAGCCACAAACAGGATTTCCGTTCACCTGTGTGTGTTCCATGGGGGTCAGGTGAGATGAGTTTCAGGGCGGAGGTGAGACCCAGGCGTCAGTGGGAAGCGACAGGGGAGCTGGCAAAGCCTGACGACCTGCTCTGCAGGGGAAAGACCTGACCCCCATTACCACGGCCAACATCCAGCTGCCATTGTGAAGCGTCTGGATCCGGAGCCGAGCTGAGATGCTCATGACCGGCTCCGCACAGCAGCCCAAGCCAGTCCCAGCTCCCAGCTGGCGAGGAGCTGCCATTCTAGTTGCGCAACCAGAGGCTCAGAAGGCTGACAGCACCAGCTGTCTAATCTAAAGAGGCTTTCCAATGCGGCGAGAGATGTCAACCGGTACAGCCCCTTTGGAGAGAAGTACAGCGTGATCCAACACTGCACGTCCCCTACGATCCAACAGTGTTTGCAGTTTCCCACCAGGAGAAACATCAACCGCGAAGAGCATGAAGACCACCTAAATGTTCATCAGTACAGATAAATTATGGAAGAGTCACTCAAAGAATGCTATGCAGCATTGAAAATTAATGAGCTAATGTATGTATCAAGATGACTGGATCGTGGGAAATATGAGCTTGAATAGAGAATCAAGCCTCAGGATGTTTGCCATGAATAACACAGAGCTTGTGTGAAAGTTTAAAATGTATAAAGCGGCGCTCTGCGATATCACACAGAGACATACTCACAGAAACGCGATGAAATCGTTTTAAGCAGAATAGACAAATACATACCAAACGTAGGATAAGGCTGCCTTTTGGCTGGGGAAATGGAGATTGAAACTGGAGAGATACCAAGGGCACTTCATCTTTATTATATTGCCCTGTCGCCTTTAAATATTAAAATAATTATCTGAAATATTGATGGTTGAAATTCTGGATTCCAAGTAATAGGGCATGGATGCTGATTAGCTGATTCTTTATGTTTCTCTGTATTTCAGCAACTCTTTCAAAACCCTGCAGAGCGATCTTTCGTAATGCAAGATTTTTCGTTCTGTCTCTGTCGACGGACAAGTCCCACCAGCTCAAGACTGAGGCAGAGAAGTGCTGCTAAGATGTGACTGCGTGGCCATCGTCCACTCCAGCGCCGGGAGACTGAACACAGCCAGTGCCACGCCCCCGATCTGGGAAGCATCTCCTGCACTGCCCCCTGCAGGCCACCCCCTTCGTGGACGTTTGTCACTCCATTCGTACAAGGATCATGCTTCTCGCTGGCCTCCGGGAGGGAGCCATGGTGTCTTTGTCTCCACACAAAGGCCTGACTGTGAAGGGCTCCCCTCCATTGTGTGTGACCACCTTGGATGGTCAGGAAGACCGAGGGTGCAAAGGCCACAGCCCTCTGGGGTCTGCCCATTGGTCCTTGGTGTTGATTCCTATGGTGCCACACAAAGGATCCTGGGATAGGATGATGGATGGCACTGGTAGAGGGAGGCCCACGTGTTGGGCAGAGTGGTTAGGGCTGTGCGGCCATCAGCACCTGGAATGGCTGGATTTAAACCCAGTGCCTGTTTCTAGGACTTTGCCAGAAATCCATTGAAGAATCAGTCAGTTCACCAAAACTGTAAGACTGTCAAAACCTAGAATATTCCATCACGACCACGTCTCAGCTGGAGACAGGGCACAGAGAAATACAGCAGCAGGGTGGGTTTCAGGGAATTCCCACCATGTGGCCAAAGAGCAGCACAGTTCCGGGGCGTGGGGGGTGGGTATCAGGGCCGGAGAGAGACACAGCGAAGTCTGCTCACCACTGCACACGGCAGAGTTGGGGGCAGGGAAGACTGAAACCGAGGAAGTGACCTCAGGTATCCAGCAAGTGGGCACTCAGCAGAGGGGCCCGGCCGCACGCCACCTGTTCTGACCCAGCCACCGACGGACTTCCAGGAATGAAATTCCGGATCTTCGCAGAGAAAGCCCTCCTGGTTCCACAGAAACACTGTTGGAAATAAGCAACAGATCGGACCATGTTGCAGGACCCAAAGTCCCTAAGGAGGGACAATCGGAAGAGAAAATTAGGAAGACTGGTCCATTCACAACAGCATCAGGGGAATAAACACTTAGGAAGAAGCCTAGCCATGCAGCTCAAAGGCGTGTGCCTGAAACCTCCCAACGCTGAATGACTGGTGGGAACAGCTGCTCCAAGAAACAGCCTGGCAGTTCTTGCAAAACTAAATGTACTCTTTTTATTTTATTTTATTTTATTGACAGGCAGAGTTAGACAGTGAGAGAAAGAGAGAGAGAGAAAGGTTTTCCTTCTTCCATTGGTTCACCCCCAAATGGTTGCTATGGCCGGCGCACTGCGCCGATCCAAAGCCAGGAGGCAGGTGCTTCTCCTGGTCTCCCATGCGGGTGCAGGACCCAAGCACTTGGGCCATCCTCCACTGCACTCCCGGGCCACAGCAGAGAGCTGGACTGGAAGAGGAGCAATCGGGACCAGAACGTGAGGGCAGAGACGTGGACTGGCAGGAGCTGCTGCTATCCAGGGCACAGCAAGGAGACCAGGAGGCCAGGAACAGGTCCAGTCTCAGAATGTCCAGCAAGAACCCACCTTAGGGTCTGGACTTCCGGCCTCCAGATGGCAAGAAAACTGTCTCTTGTTTGCCGCCAGCCGGGTTCTGGTGTTTTGTTCTGGTGTCGCGCTCTGGCACCCTGAGCATTCCAGTGATCAGAACGCACTCCCCAGGAGGACGGCCAGCGGGCCTCGTCACCACCATCACCACTTCCTCCAGCACGCACGTGGCCGCAGCAAGCTCTCGCCATCGTTTTGGAGGACTTCCTTGAGCGGAGGGGACAGGTGGGGGCGCCAGTGGTGGAAGTCAGGCCCTGTGACATACAGCAGGACAAAGCACGCGGAAGACGCACCTGCTGCCTCTTGTCCATGTAAAATCACTGGCCCGGGGTGGGCGTCTGGCATGGTGGTTAGGACCCACATGGTGCACCCGTGCCCGTATCAGAGTGCCCGAGTTCAGGTATGATTTCTACTTTTGAGTCCACTCTGGGAGCCAGCGGTGGTGGCTCAATGACCTGGGCCCCTGGCACTCACATGGGAGACCCAGATGGACTTTCTAGTTCCCAGCTTCAGCCTGGCCCAGCCCCGTCTGCTGTAAGCATCTAGGAAGTAAGCCAGCAGGTCTCTCTCTCTCTCTCTCTCTCTCTCTCTCTCTCTCTCTCCCATTCTGCCACTTAAAAGATTCAATAAGGCATCGTGGTACAGGAGACAACGGGTTAAGCCACCAGCTGCAATGCTGGCATTCCATATGGGTGCCAGTTCAGGTCCAGGCTGCTCCACTTCTGGTCCAGCTCCCTGCTAATGCACCTGGGAAAGAAGCAGAGGATGGCCAGACTACGTGATTCCCTGCCACCCTCGTGGAAAAGTCAGATGGAATTGCAAGGTCTTGGCTGTGGCAGCCTGTGGGGGCACGAAGCAATAAATCTCTCTCTGTGACTCTACCTTTCGAATACAGAAATCTTTAAAAATAATAAATAAAAGAAATTTTTAAAAATAATAAAATTGTCAGGGACGTGGACTCCAGCACAGTCCGGGTGAGGGACACAGTCCCACTCACGTGGACACTGGTGTCAGGTGGGAGCCTGGCTATTGCTGCCTGACCCCCACTCAGACGTCCAGCTTGCTCCGCCCCCGGGGGTATCTCCCAGTGAAGTCCCGAGCCCAAGAGGGAGTGCCCTAGCACGGGGCAGTGAGGTCCCGAGAGGGAGTGCCCTAGCACGGGGCAGTGAGGTCCCGAGAGGGAGTGCCCTAGCACGGGGCAGTGAGGTCCCGAGAGGGAGTGCCCTAGCACGGGGCAGTGAGGTCCCGAGAGGGAGTGCCCTAGCACGGGGCAGAGAGGTTTGGGTCAGAGTGGCCCGCCTTGCCTGGTATGTTCCTTAGGGTCCCTAGGGTGACACTGAAAATTCCTATAAAAGGGATTTTTCTGTTTTATTAGAACCAGAAAGGGTCTCTGTCTGATGAAAATTGGACCAGCGCTGTCCTCTGTGGAGCAATGTGACCGGGGGGGGGGGGGGGGTGTGACAC